>LR751968.1:0-77043 GCA_902729485.2 Mus minutoides | reverse complement strand
TCCCCTGGCTTGCTCAGCCTGCTCTCTTATAGAACCCAAGACTGCCAGCCCAGAGTTGGTCCCACCCCCAAGGGGCCCTTGATCACTAATTGAGAAAATACCCCACAGCTAGATCTCATGGAGGCATTTCCCCAACTGAAGCTCCTTTCTCTGTGGTAACTCCAGCTGTGTCAAGTTGACACAAACCTAGCCAGTACAGCCTCCATCTCAAAAGTGCTGGGATAACAAGTATGAACCTATTTTTTTTAAGGTAATTACAGAGACAAATACATCACATAAGATGAAGAATGTTTGATTTGATTTTGATATTTCCAGCTAATTAGCAGAACAGGGTTGTTTTAGCCCCCCCCCCCCAGGTTGCTTAAACTACTGAATTTCTTTAGGTCATCCACTATCATTTTTAGGTTGCCCCAGCATTGTTTATGGCTAGTGAAACACTGTATGTGAAATATCACATGTATGCTGTCAGCATAAGAAGAAGGCCTTCCCTAGTCTTCACTACAATTCTTGGGGGCAACTAACTTATTTAAGTAGTAATTGCTATGTAAAGGTTTATGGCATGTTCTTCAAGAATCACTAAATCATGTAAAGGTGGTTGAAATCAGCTAACTTCATTTTGTGCTTCGTGATCCTCAAAATGCAATTGGAATTTAGATTTTCAAATGATGCTATAACCTCTTAAAGTTTGAATCTATTTATCTTCCATTTGTGCTGAAGGCAACAGCTGCATCTTACCAATGAACACCCATCTGATAGAAACATGTGTCTGATTTCTATTTTAATCTTGGCATAGTAGCTGTGAAAGACATTGGTTGGCACATAGTTATATTGCTAATATGTCATCCACTATTAATGCTACTGAACCAGCCTTTCTGTCACATCCCATATCATTTAGAATATCTATAATCTTTATAAATAAAGTAGAATTATATTCTTTAAAAGGTACATCTTAATTCTATCCCTAAGTATATCATTCAGACACACACACAAATCTGTCTCACATACACACTAAATGATTTGTGGATTTCACATTGTATTTGCATTTTATTTAAATTCTAATACCATTTTTAAAAACTGTCAATCATGCTAGAAAGACTGAAAAGAACGGAATCAACTAGAACATTGTACAGTTAGAAGCTCTTTTCAAAGAAAAAAACAAAGGTAAACCACACATGTTTATTACTTTTAATCCATTATTAATAAAAATGGTATTTATTTGAATTCTTTTGTTTATTGGGCACATATTAAATCTTAGAATTTTTATCTGTTTTCTTTTATTTTCTTTAGTTAAAGCATTGTCAATATCCCAGCCAGAATTTCACTATTTATATCCCCATTTAAGTCAAATGTCCTTCAGAGCATATTACTTCATAGACTATTAAACATTTTCCAATGATTAATTAATAATTATGATTATCATAATTTTTTCTTCTATGGAATTTTATATTTCAATCAGAAAATCACAATAACTGAATCCTAGTTTTCCAATAGTGTTTTTAGTTGATTACTAATTTATACCTAGTTTTCTGTCTTAAAATGGCTTACCTTCTCATAGATGTTTCAGAAAACCAAAGTGTAAAATATCTGGAAGAAATTTCACTGTCTTTTTAACAGGACATATTGAGTAGTTGACTTCATACTGGGGTGACATTAGGGAAGCATGATATGTTAATCTTTCCTCATTGGCCATTTTGTGCCATAAGCTAAAACATATATTTAGAATTCTGCTCTTTACACTATAGACATTGAGGTATTATTAGTCACATTGTTGAGCATAAAATTTATTACTTCATACCTCTGATTTCAGTACAGTAGGAACAATCACCCATGGCTATTATAGTGTCCTCAATCTATAGTTCTTTAGTTAAAATGAATATTTTGACTTCTATCAGGTAGATGACACTTCATAATTGACCTTGACTAGAAGTGAAAGTATTATATTCAGTTTAAGATGTCATAATATCTTCAAACATGTTTCAGCTCAAATTATACTATATTGATTATAGTAGATGCTGATCCCTTTGCTTCCTGTTTATGAGCTGCATGGAGCTAAGATCTACTATAACTCAATTTGATTATCAACTAAAGCACACACTTTTCAGACACTTAGCATACTTTTTCAAAATAATATTAAATATTCTTAGTCTTACAATTAAAATCACATTTCTTACAAATGATCAGTATACATTAAATAACAGTCATACATTACTAAACTAAGCAAAGAGGGAAAATAGTTTCTCATGTGAAAAAGAATGGAAACATTAAAATGCATTAATGTGTAATTTATACATACAATTTATACAATGTAATTTATACAATGATTGGGAGGTGACAATTTCAATGGAAATAAGAATTATATCAGGATCACAAGGATTTGGAGTAGTGTTGGAAAGAGTAAAGTGTGAAGTATTAAATAATTTTCTGAGACTTTTATAGAATATATTGAAGAAAATAGAGGAAAATAATAACTACATGTAATAGATGCAGAAAGAACTCTGCAGATAAGAAAGACCCAAAGAAAAGGATTAGTTGACTGTGATTAGATTTTCAAGGAAGAAGAGAAGGAGGAGGGAGGAAGGAGGAAGAGGAGGAGGAAGGAAGAAGAGTAACAAAAGATGGATGAGAAGATGTTTTAGGTCATGGTTCAGCTCATTGTTCTATATTTAGGGAAACACAGCATCATTACTGAACAGTGACAAATATTTTATGAACACAGAGTCATTTCGTGAAATCATTCTGGTTGATAGAGGGTGGGGAATGGTAGAAGAGGATGAACTGGTAGAATGTTGGTGCATGTAGTAATGGAAATGGACAAAGAGAATGTTTCTGGCTAGTGCAATATCAGTAATTATCATACAAAGTAGTTAGAGCATACATCTTTTAAGAAAAAGGGTTTGAGGTTTACAGATGATGTAAACTAGACTCATGGTCTCAGGAGAACAGCTGAAGAATAACATTATAATTAATTGGACCCGGAGAGATAGTTCAGTGTTAGAACATTTCTGGGGCATTGCAAAGCCCTGGGTTCAATCCCTGTGACACAAATATTAATAACTTAATTAAAATAGACTTTAATCAACCAGGCAATAAACGTCTGAGGCATACCAGGTTTGGGAAATCAGATTGGTATGTAAAATGTATTTGTCTATTAGACATTTACCTGATTGTGTTAGGCCCTCAGTTTATGAGAGATAATTAATCTAGGAATGTGCATAGAAAACTGTCATTATATAACTATTAAAGTAGCCATTGAAATATGTGGGATCACAAAGAAAAGCACATATACAAGAGATGAAAGAACAAGTTCTGGAAAGCATCCAAATTGCCTTCCTGGGAAAAGATGAAGAATCTGTGAAGAGAATAGGGAAAGAGACATCACTCAGATAGAAAGAAAACCAGAGACATAGAAAATGAGGGAAAGGTAAAACAAAAATTGATCAACAGTTGAAGCATAATTATCGAATAAGACATAAACTTGGAATAGATCACCAATTTTTAACTAGCAATTTGTGATTAGAAGTAGTAATTTTTCTTGGTCATGGTAACTAAGACTAGAGAGAATTATCCAGAAAAGGGTGAGGGAGAAGGAGGAGGAAGAGGATGAGGAGAAGGAGAAAGAAGAGTAGATAAAAAGGTAGAAGAACGGGAAGAAAGAAGAGGAAGAAGAGGAAGAGGAAAATGAAAGAAGCAGCAAAGGAGAAGGAGGAGGAGAGAAGAAGAAGGAGGAGGAGGAAGAGGAGGAGGAGAAGAACAAGAACAAGAAGAACAAGAACAAGAAGAACAACAAGAAGAAGGGATGAACACAGTAGGGGGAAGATTAGATTTGTGGAGAGAGGAATGAGAACAAGCAAATGATGCATGTATTATTCTGAGATGTAATAGAATGCATAGAAATATGTGGAAAATGTGAATAGTCGATGTTATAGAAGGTCGGGAACAGCATTTCTGGTTTCATGTCACTGAGTGAAAGGAAAATATGCTGATTTAGATGAAGGGCATACTAATTTTTAAAAGAGCTCAATAACTATATTGGAAATATCATGTAGGAAGGCAGAATACATGACAAAATACAGGGGAAAATATTGAGTTGTATCTTGATTGATTGTTTTTCTTCACTGCACAGTTCCTTTTTAAATTATTTCTTTTACTTTTGAAACTATAATATAATTTCTTAATTCCCCCCTTCACTCACTTCAAAGCTCTACATTTTTCTTTCAAACATTGCTTCTTTTTTATTGATTGTTGTTACATACATATTTATGTACATACTATACATATATATATATACATACATAATAAAACAAACATACATACATACATACATACATATATATACATACCTACATACATACACAATACATACACATTCCTGAATACATAAATTCAACCTGCTCAGACACCATAATGTTATTTGTATGCATGCAGTCAGGGATAACCATTTTGTATTGAATCATCTATCGATGTTTTCTTCCCTATGGAAAACTATTTCTATTTTTATCATTACTTAGTTGCCTGTAGTTACTCATATAGGGTGCAGGTCTCCTGGACTTTAGCTTCTGCACAACTAAAGAAACAATAAATTAAGTGAAGAGTAGGCCCACAGAATGAGAGAGAATATTTGCTAGATATTCATGGGACATAACAATTCATATCCAAAATGCATAAAAAGCATGGAGTAAAACCAAAACCAAACAAAAATGGTCCAAACATAAAAATAAACCTAAATATAAGAAAAATAGCTAAGAAATATTTCAAATATATTCATCCTCCCTAGAACTAAAGAAAATATAAATCAAAATAACTTTGACAAGTCGATTTACCTTAGTCAGAATGACAGGGATCAACAATCTGACAACAAATACTGGAGGGGCTATTAGGAATAGGGAGCCTTCAATCACTGTTGGTGAGTCATTGGAAATCAGTGTGGAGAACTCACAAAAAGAGAATATCAAATCTGCCACACAACCCAGCAGTACCACACTTAGTGCATACCCAAATGTCTCGGCATACTCCCTTGCAAATACTTTCTCAACCATATTCATTGGTGTTTTAATAATAATATCTAGAAAATGGAAACAACCTAAATGTCCTTCAACTGATAAATGAATGATGAAAATGTAGGTACAGCCTACAGAAGGCTATTCAACTGACTGTTTAAAATGTTACACAGCAAAGTAAGAAATGTCATGCTGTACTAGAGAAGATAAGCAATACTTCCCTAATAGAATATAAATGTAAGTGGACTAGTGAATAATTAGAGATTCAAAAACATCATTAGGGGTACACTGAAGTCTACAGAAACTGGACCAAAACACCTGCCTACAGGCCAATGTTTTTCTTAAGTCAGATTCAGTCATGTTGGGACAAAGTAGGTGAGTGTGTGGATTTATGCAGAGCTGGAGATGCACAAGGGTCAAGGTTTATCAAAGCAATGCCTGTAACTAGTGAGCATCATGAGGGATGTTTGAATATTGTATTTCATTAAAACTTCAAGGCAAACATAAAGAAACTGAGTAGAAAAAATATTTCTACAAGTCAAAGTATTATTCTGCTGGAAGTGTGATAACACTGTTTGTTATAATTGCATGCCAAATTAAAATATTGAAATCTTTTTACATCAAGTTTTATTTTAGTTCAAATGCATTCTCAAAAGGTATATTTTCTCAGAATTTTAATGAAATCATGCATTTGGATACATCAGTGGTTTACATTTTGTATACTAAGTAGATGGTATGTAAGATAGTATGATGTGTAGAGAACATGCCTGTGACAGTTCAGTCACTTTTAGCATCTCTTCATCAGTTAACTTTTAAGGAGACTGTTGAGATAGAGTAACATCCTACAAAGTAGAATCCATTTCTAAATGTTATTTTCTGAGTGAGTATTGGAATCAAATGCATTCATTCGTTAGCTAAACATTAGAATTATGTTGAAAAATCTAGGGAAAAAAAGTGACAACTCCATATTCAAATATGCAACGTGCCTCTAATTACAAAACAGCCTTTCTTTCAATGTTGCCAATTCTAGAAGAGGTAGTGAGAAGGAATGTATCTTAACCCATTGCAAATGTGTTTTCTTTTTCCAAGGGCCATTACTCATTATTTCAAACACAATATATAAAATGGTACATAGTTGACCAAGTCTTGTCTAATTTGTACTGTACACTTAGAGTAATTTCTTTTCTAAGTATTCTTAACTTAAAGTAGATTAATGTCTCACTTGAAAAAGTATATTCAGTTATGAGCTTTAAGAAAAGTTGTATGAGGATCACCAATAGCCCAAATAATAGTGGCTAAGCTTAATTCTAAAATCATTCAACCACATTTGCTGCTATTGTGTAAGAAGTGGTGTTCAACTCAAGCTTCCTATCTTTTTCACAGAGTGTAAAATTTTGTATATTTTAGTTCTAATTGGTATATAATGAAAGTTGGTTACTAAAGGGATAGCAGACTCCCTAAATCACTCAATAGGCTGCATTTTGAACACAAAAGCCACATTTATAGAATTCCCTCTCCACTGGACTAACCAGGAGCATGCAGTTTGTCAGCTGTGAGCAATTGGCTACTGATAATCTTGTTCATTAGCAAATCAAGCAGCTGTTCAGATCTGCAGAAATGCCCCCATGTTGTCTCTAAGTACTCCAGTACAAAATCAGTGTAAACCAATTAAGTTACATGATGGGAAAAGTATTCTATGTATAACTGATGAGTCACTTAACCTCTGCCTAATTTTTCTTTACTTAAAAAAAATCATCACCTCCCAGATATGCTCCTATTTTACACTGAAATTAAGCATACATATTTCAGTTGACATGCCACTGTTTAAATAAAAATATACATTTTAGAAATATTGTAATCTTAATGGTTACCTTAACTAAAGCAATTTTATCTATGAAAAATAATTTAAATTGCAGTAGAAAAATTTCTTCCCCAACATATTTTATTATTAATTATAGTTTCATCTTAAAGGTATTTCATCTTAAAATTGTCAGGAATTTATGGTAGATATGTTGGATATATCAATTTGTAATTATACTGTTGTAGTTATACCAGCCTCTCCAGATGTACTTCAACCAAACCTATCAAAAGGAATTAGGATTAAAGATACAGAAAATCTAATACAACAGATTATACATAGTTTGTATCTTTATACCATGGAATGAAGCACATGGTCTACCATAATACTATATGTAATTAGTATTTTGAAAATGATTTAGTTCTGAAGTCATTAGGTACCAGCACACAGAGCAAAATGAGTATGTATTTAATATTCAAATAATACATAGTTTTAAGATATAGGCTTTAAATAAATGTTATATATTTTAAACAGGCATTTTGAGAATTACTATTATTGTTAGTTTCAAAATATTGATTCATGTGCTACAGTAGTTTTCATCTCATAAAATTAATTTGAGTTATAGTAAACATTAATCATAAGATCACAGACTTTTCAGAACCTCACAGGAATTTAATGATCTTTGAGTTTAACTCCTTTATTTTATTCATTCAGTGAAAACGTTTTAGGAAAATAATTCTGAATCCTAAATTTTATGTGCATTTCTGAAAGTAACTCCTGTTTCTATGTTTGGTCACTCAGCTCAGCTCTGTCACTGAAAAGAATGACCTTGGTTTGAACTGTAGAAAGAAAATGGAAGAAAAGTTTACTGAGAAAGTTGGGGGAGGAAATATGAGATTAATGTATATGTTTGTATTGGACACTATTCCCTGTGCTAAATGTTCAATGTGATGGGATCGTGTTATTTATTGTATTTTTTAGATCATTTGCAATGTTAATTTATATGAGTTTGATATCGCTTTTGTCTTTCAGTTGTGTGTTATTCTGAGAAATCCCTGGGGAAGGGCAGGATTTATATGCTTTGTGTACACGTTCTGCAGACTAAGCGGTCTGGCATAATTATTTTTGGCACTCACTAACTGATTAAAACATCTAATTTAACTCATGATCAGTAAGATTAAACCTTTTTAATATACCTCAAAAGTAAATTATCATTTACTACTCAAACATTCCTTTTTCCACATGCCCCAATAAAGCTGTTCTTTTTTCGTTAATGTACCTTTTAACGAGGATTCCCTTTGATTTCTTCCTTTGGGCAAAACTGCCTTGTCCTTTATAGTGAGGTAAAAGGAAGATGAGGCTGAGAAGAACACGGTTTCTAATGTCAGACTAATTGCAAACCTTTCTGTTTGTGTGATTTGGTGAAGAATTTGCTTTTGCAGAAAATAAGTTGCTGCTTTGTGCTCATTTGATTCACAGGCAGGTCTACACAGTTAAGAGGATGTGATAATTTAAAGAATGACTTTCACAACTTAAAAGTAACTATGCTTTCTTTTATGTCCTTTTACATTTCTTTACAAAAATATATTTTAGTCTTGGTATGAACCACGTTTAGTAGAAATTCCAATGCCTTCTTCAATATTAGAAAAATTAATGTGATAAACAATGTTGCAAGGATTTTAAAGAAAAGCTTGGTATAATACCAAATTAGAATAATTGCAATTTGCAAGTCCCTTAACCTGCTGAGGACTCTTACAGAGGTCCATTAAAGTAATAAAGAGGCAGAAGCAAGATGTAGTTGATAACATGTATTGCTTAAGCTGAGACCTCAAGGTGCTGTAAATCGGTCACAGGTATAAATACCTCACATCCTGGGTGAAGTAGGAATGAAATTAAATTACACACAGAATCCTTCTGTGTGTATGGTAGCATATTATTGTGTACAAATATCTAGTTACTACCTCTTATGCATTGCATTATCATTAAATGAAACAAGAATTATAGAGTTGAGCTTTCGATAGACAATGGATCAAGTCAATGCAATTAATGTCCTGTTGAATACTTCATCCACATTTACAAATACTTCACCATAGTGTTAATAAACCTGCATTTCTTTAAATATATATTTGAGTAATATGAAAAGCATATCAGACTTTATCAAATCAGATTCTAACACCAAAATGCTATCTTAAAGGAAAAATTTTAGGTATGCCTGACAGGTATACTAAAACAAAACAAAACGAAACAATCAAGCAAACAAACAAAAGAGCAAAAAACCAAAATTTACTACAAAAATTGTTAAAGAAATGATCAGAAAATTATAATAACAAGGTGGATATATGTACCAGTTGGTTAAATAAACTCAAACAATTGGAAAAGTTGAACTTACAGACATATGAATACATTGACTTGGTTTTACACATCAAAGTCTTCAGGAGTATCAAACTAAACACTCACATTATATATATATATATATATATATATATATATATATATATATATATATATATTGCATAGAATAGTATTTGGATTTTAGGATTCTTCAGGGAGTATCCACAAAGGGTCTGTATATTAGGTATATTTGTATTACACTTTGAACCTCATGAGGCAGCCAGTTTTTCCAAATACCCTTTTGACATAAAATTAGAGGATGAGTTAACATCCTCACTATATGAATCTCTAAACTACTATATTAATTTCAATTATTATAAAAATTTTCAGAAGACCTATCAAACTCCATGATACTATAAGATCTAATCTATGACCTTTGCTTTTTTAAAATTTTTTTTTCCTCTCACATTTTTGTCCAAATAGGGGAATGAAGACTTCAAGGAAAATGTTGGTTTAAATAGTGATGATGACACCAATAAGTGTTCTGCTTCATTATATCACAAATTATAAAAGAATCTAATACATTTTCTTCATTTTAATGGAGAAGCAATGATGAACATCATTTTCTAATAAGGAGTGAGTTCAATTACTAATCAAGTCATCTGTAAAAATGCAATATACTATAACTTAAAAGTTCATTCATTTTGACTAAGATTTCATTTTTACCTTTTGACACAAGAGAAGGTAAGCTTGTTATGCTTAAATTTTCATAAATTCACAACTTTTAGCCCAGGTGCCAATGAGAGGACAAGAATAAATGTCTCATGGCCTTGGTTGTTAGGGTATAATCATAAGCAATGCGGCAAAAAATTCATGGATTATTCATGTGTAATTACAGATAGCCACTGTGCTCCTTTAAATCATCCCTGTGGCCCATTATGGTCCATAACAACTGAAATAGCAATTGTCATAGTAAGGTTTGGGATCTGCCATAGAGTGTGCTCTAATCAATAATGATGAATGGTAAAATTTTACATCAAGCACTCCAAAGTCTGGTTGGCCCCCTCCATAAATCCACACTAACACCAAGCAAAGCAGCTGTAGGGTCTGGAAATTTAAAAGACAGCATTCTCCTTACCCCCTACAAGCAGGTACCCCTAAAAGTAAAGCAGAAGAGGAGAGAGAAGAAAAGGAAATGCTCAATATATCAGTTCTAATAATTCATTTGCTGTAAGAAGAATTTCCCTCCTATTTAAATGGGAATGAACCCTAGGTTGTTTTCAAGGTCAACTTCAGGTGAAAGGGGGGTCATCTAGAGGTCACTTCAGCTACCATGCAGGTCAATAACGCCTCTTCACTTCCATAGCAGACAAGCTCCTCACACACAATCAATCCAGGAACGCTGCTGCTGCACCAAGTGTAATGAACAGTGAATAAATGTAGCCTATCATCACAAAACATGCTTTTTAAGTACCTTTCCTTTTCATGTAAAACCTCTTGCTGTCAAATTCTACATTCACTCATCCAGCAGTGAGTAGCGAAAGTGAGAAATCAGACTCTCATTGGGGTTGGTAAAAGGTCACAGCTGACAGACACGGAGGTTAAACTGCCGAGTTAAAATACTGTTCATTACCCAGAGCAGCTTCTTGCTAACTACACTTCTTTGTGTTATAGTCAAGCAGTACATCAAGATGCCCCTCCTCCTAATTTATTAGCAATTGTTGAATTGTATGAGGTGGGAGCTAGGAGAGGAATTGATGTATTATATATATGCATATAGGTGTTCTCTTGTTCTTTGAATATTTCTATTTCCTTATCTATTTCCATATCAGGACCCTATGAGACATCATGTCTGCTTGAGATGCACAATAATTGTTAGGGAAATGTAAATTCAAAGATCACAATAGCCTAGGCTACTTTAATTCCAAATCCAGAGTCAGGTGCTTGGAGACATTTATGTTTTGTACATACATATTTCTTCTAAAATCAATTGTCGGTGGGGTACTTGAAATTTAATTCACTCAAAAAATTAATTAAATATATGAGAGCCTATGATTTCCTCCCCAAATGAAACTTTGTCAACAAATATAATTTGCTTTTAAAATGCAACATGATCTTTTACTGACGTATTACCTGTGAGAAGTGTTAGTCTAGAATATGGGCTTTTGTTAACAGACATAGTAACCTACTTTGTGGTTTTCATCAACTTGATTATAGTTGGAGGAACTTTACTGGCAATCAGCAATCACTGGAGACTAAGGAGAAACAGTACTTCTTAAAATTCAGTTGACTAAGCAGTTAGGTGTGAAATCTGAATGGATTAGAACAATTCCTGAAAATGAAATTTCATTCTCAATTAATTAATGTGTAGGTGGAATTCCCTTTATTGAAATGCAGAGGCTCTGGGTGGAAGACATTGGGAAGAAAACAGTTCTTATTGTTCCAAGTACAAAATCACAAATCATGAATAAAATAAAGGTTTATTTACATGCTCTCTACAATAATAACTTGACTCAACAAAATTACCATTATCTATTTACATCTTTTCAAAATGCATTCTGAGATTTCTTCTACAGAAACATACTCCTTGTTCCTTCTTGCATGCCTTCTCGCTCAGTGGGATGGGAAATAAAATGTTATGACTTAAATCACAAGAGGCTAACATCATTTTTAGCAACAAGGGCTGCATAATTTCAAGACTATGAGTGAGTGGCTGACTTTAACTAAAATGTTTCAGTTCTGTGCGTACATAGGTACATAAATAATTCAGAATTAATCCCTGCAGAGCGGACAATGGGAATCGTAAATTATCCATGTGCCGTCCGCAACATTAGAGGCAATGAACCTATAGTAACAAACTATGAGTGTTACTCATTACATCCATCTCATAGACACCTTAACCTTTTGAATATTAATTTCCCTCTGCATCTTGTAGCTACGCAATATCATCATTTTTTTTATTTTTCTTCCTACTCTTGCCTTCATTTCTTTCTCTCTTTGAAGCCTCCCAAACCGGAGTTAAACCACAGCTACTGAGTAATGGAATACACTGATTTATTGCAGATACGATATTTTAAGCTGCATTTTTTAGAAACCCCTTAATATTACATGTACCCCATGTATTGAGCATAAAGTAAGGTGTAACAAACAGATAGTCTTTATGAAGACAAACAGGATAGCCAAACTTACTCTATTGGGGTTAACAGTATCTTTTGAATTTCATAAACATGTATCACATTTTCTTTTAAGCAAAGAAGGCATTGCAGAATGATTATGGTTTTCATCCAAATAAAGAAAATAAAGACAAACTTCAAAGAAATAAATACCTTCCAATTATAAATTTTATTATGGCTTTAATTATTAAATTGGGAATTATTCCTGTAAAAGGGCATAAAGTAATAAAACAATGGGTGTTTTTTTGTCTTTAAATTACTTTTTGAACTAAAAAACATTTTAAGAAGTTCCATGAGTGTTGTGAATAATACCATACATAGAAAAAAATAGAACTATTTTCTATCATAAATTATAATTATTTTCTATCTACTAGATAGAAGATATTAAAATAATTTTCAGGACTATTTGTTTGTTTTACTGATAAAATTTATAAAACAAGATCAAGGCACATTTCTGTAGAGATGTGCTGATCCGAAGAGCAGTATAAACCCCAAGGTGTAGTTGAACTTCATGCCACAGGAGGAAGGCCCACGTGAAAAACAGATGAACTGATGCTATGCCGGGCTCTCCAGCAGGCCTTTGCCCAGCACCATTACTGGGCTTACTCTTTAGTTTCCTGGCCTTCGCCTGTGTTTTAGAACCTTTCTGTGTATGCTCTTTGATTAGTGGTCTTAGACTCTGGGAGCTCCCAGGGGTCTGGGTTAGTCGATACTGTTTTTCTTCCTATGGGGTTGCCATCCCCTCAGCTCCTTCAACCTTTCCCCAAACCTGAGCCCAGTGGTTGATTGTGGGTATCTCCGTCTTTGTCAGTCAGCTGCTGGTAGAGACTCTCAAATGATAGCCATGCTAGGTTTTTGTCTTCTGCCATCCTCATGGATGAATTTATTTGATTTCCAGCAGTTTCTGCTCTCTGGCTGAAGAGGATGTGTCTTTACAGTGCAATAAAAGCCTTCCATCTTTGACGTCATTCTCTAAGATATTTTGGTAACATGGCAGGCAAAAGCTTTTGAGATAGTCCCTGCTCTACTTGTTCAGGACCCACGGAAGGTCAAGCTGCACATCTGCTACATATGAGCAAGGAGGCCTAGGCTGGTCCGTGGCCCCCCAGCACATATGTATGTAGTAGACGACTGCCTTTTCTGGCTTCAGTGAGAGAGGATGTGCCGAATCCTGTAGAGACGTGAAGCCCCAAGTAAGGGGAATGAGGTAGGAGTGGGTGGGTGGGTAATGGGAGTTACCCATCAGAGGAAAAGGGGAGGAGTGATAGGGTGAAGACCTCTTGGAGGGGGACTGGGACGGGGGCAATATTTGGAATGAATAAAACAATAAAAAGCAAACAAAACCAGGGGCTCATTGCAGAATCACAACCAACCAACACTGAAGGTCTCTCGCCTCTTTTTCTTGTAATATTTAGCCCAGAAACTAACTCTATCAAGGCTGGCCAGGTTCATTTTCCTGATTTCGTGCTTATGGAACTGGTTATGTATTCGTTGAGGGCAAAGAGGGCAGCATGCTCACTGCTCTCGTTTGAATGGCTCAGAGATAGCAGGAGCTTAACAAATCACTTTGAAAACATGATTGAAAATTTGAAGGACTCCATACTCATCAGTCTCCGCTGGATTTCAGTTTGTTCTGTCCCTTCTGAAACACTGCTAGCTGTCTAGCTGGCCTTTGAGATGAGATCAAACCATAAAGGGACGCAATGGACTGGGGGTGAGGGCACTGATTAAGTTTCTTGAGGGGAGGCTATAATCAGACCATCCTCTTTATGTTTCTGTCTGTCACCTTTCACCCTAGAATGGTGCAGTTAAGTACCTAGACATTTGTGACACCCAATATTGCACTTCTAGGCTCCAGAACAATAGCCCAAATAACCTGTATTTCATAAATAATTGTTACAGATACAGAAAATGTAATCTCAGAATGGCTGCACCATCTTCACACTCTGTGACATTTCTTCACCCTCTCCTGCTTACCCTTATCTTCCCTTCATTTCCTGTGGACATTAGTTGCTTTTGGCATTTCCTGTCATCACAATTATTTATTAACATTAAGTCTTGATCTCACCAAAATTAGATATACTTTAGTTTGCTCAACAAAATGTACTTGAATTTAAATCCTTATATCATATTATACAATTAAAGGATTTGCTGTCTATTAAATTTTCCAGTAGTCAAGAAAGTTATGTGGAATACTTTTTTTTTTACTTACTAATCTTTTTTTTCAGCATTTTTATTAGATATTTTCTTAATTTACATTTCAACTACTATTCCGAAAATACCCTCCCCCCTCGCCCTCCCCGCTCCCCTGCCCACCCACTCCTACTTCTTGGCCCTGTATTGGGGCATATAAAGATTGCAGTACCAAGGGGCCTCTCGTCCCAATGATGGCTGACTAGGCCATCTTCTGCTACATATGGAGCTAAAGATACGAGTTCTGGGGAATACTTTTAAGAACTATTTTCACTGCATTCCATCAAACCAACCAGTCCTTTAAAATATTGAAGGCCAGAGTTTGTCCTTCCTTCCTTCCTTCCTTCCTTCCTTCCTTCCTTCCTTCCTTCCTTCCTTCCTCGTGTTCTTTCTTTTTGCTCTTGCTGATGTTATGTTGTGTTTTTGTTCTTTTCTTTTCTTTTCTTTTCTGGTTTTTTTTTTGTTTGTTTGTTTGTTTTGGTTTTTTTTGAGACAGGTTCTCACTATGTAGCTCTGGCTATTCTGAGACTCACTGTATAGACTGTGCAGGTTTTGAACACATAGAAATCTGTCTTCCTCTGCCTTTCCTGGGATTAAAGCTTTGTGCCATCATTCCCAGAGTGAGGGATAAATTGTATTTGGGAAGTTATATTCTGGTTTTCAAGAAAATCAATGAGTTTTATTTTTTATCCTAGGACAGATTTTGGTTGTTGTGAAACTGTGTTGTATCTTTATCAATTTTTGCATGTGAGGGATATTAAGAGTACTGATAAAAATATTATTAAGAAAATAAATTCTTAAAAATACCTTACAGAGATTAGGGTGCAGTGGCTCAGTGAGTAAGTGTGTTTTATATAAGCACAAAGACATTAGCTCCTCATGTCAAAATCACATGTGCAGCAGGCATCTCTAACCCCAGTTAGGGGAGTAGAAGAGACACTTAAACTTCAGAGGTGCAGGAGCTAGCTAGTCTAGCTGAATGGATGAAATTTCGGTTTAGTGTAAAACCTGTTTCAAATAATGATATGGAGAGTGATAGAACAAAACAGCTCACACTGACCTCTATTGTGTGCATGGACCCTATGCATGTGAACCTGTGTGTATGTATGCATGCACTCATGTGAACATTATTACATACACATATATAAGTCACAGATAATTTTCTGAACCATTACAATGAATAAACATTAAAGCAAAATGTTTAGTTTAAAATCTACTACTATAATTTTTTGAGATTTTGAAATCAAAGACTCAATGTATAACTAAGTTATAGCTTTTATAAAACAGGTTATGGGCATGCTATTAAGATACATCTTCAGGACCATATCCTTCATAATCCAAACCTTTCACTAGCCACACAATAAGAAATGATTATTTGTAAGGAATAGCAATGTTATAGAAAGAATAAATCTTAGTATCAGTTCTGTACAAAACATAATATTTAATTGTGTATAATTGGAATCTATAAATTAATTAGTTGAAGCCATATGTGCAATGGTGATGACAGCGCCTGAAATTTTCACTCCATGGCCCCTTTCTCATATACATGTTTGGGCATTTCACAGGAGGCAAGACTTTAAAGAACAGGTTTTCTTGATATACTGTAAGCTGGCACCTGCAAGTGCATCTGTTTACATAGCCAGCCTTGGTCTCTGGAACAAGGGAGAACCTGTATATTTCTGTTCTCACTCAGCTACTTAGTCTCATACATGTGCTTTTCACTCTTGCGTGTTTTATCCTGTAGGTGGAGACAACACTGAAAATGTTTCATCATTTGTGGCTGTGGAAATATTTCTGCTTTCCTAGGGGGCTTTGAGTTTGTGTCCTGACCATCTGATGAGACACTTCACTAAGCCATTTTTACTGTCTCCCTAGATTGTCTATACTGTATAAGAAGGTGTCATGAAGTTTATATGTATTTTCTACCAAGTATATTAATGTGAGCATAAAATAACAGTTTTCTTTGCTGTTTGACATTTTTCTCAAAGTTTATCTTGGTATGCTTCTGCTACTTATGGTGAATTCAATATGGAATATCCATAACTGATTATTGAAATAATCGGTTCTAGAAAAATAAAATGAACTAAGATACAGATAAAGGTGTTGGGTTTTCATATTTATCCCACTCCTTTAGAAGTTAGATTATTACATTAAAAGCAAAATGAGAGAAAAAATGATTATAAATTTGTTATTTCATGACATTCCATAAGCAAAAAGTAGCAACATAGTTAAAACCTTTTCATAGCAATACCACACTGAGCATTGTCATCTGCTCAGAGCAATCTAGACATGAACCGGATTGTAGAAAAGTGAAAAGTTTCTTTTCAATAATAATATTTTGTGTTATCAGATTATTAAACTGTTCACACAATTTAATCAATTGTTTCTATAAATTGAATAATCAGGACAGTTTCAAATGTACAATGGGAACCAGGAAACTAACGTTCTTCTAAACTGTGGTTCTAGCCATTCTCAGTAGCTTCAAGACAGTTCACAATAAATAAAATACTTGTTAAAACACTAAAAAAAACCTGCATTTAAAATTTTTTATTAGATAATTTCTTCATTTACATTTCAAATGCTATCCCAAAAATCCCCTATCCCTCCCTCTGCCCTGCTCCCCTACCTACTCACTCCCACTTCTTGGCCCTGGTGTTCCCCTGGACTGGGGCATATAAAGTTTGCAAGACCAAGGGGCATCTCTTCCCAATGATGGCCAACTAGGCCATCTTCTGCTACATATGCAGCTAGAGACACGAGCTCTGGAGGTTCTAGTTAGTTCATATTGTTCTTCCACCTATAGGGTTGCAGACTTTTTACACACATTGCAGTCCATTAATCATTTCTTCATCCAGTAAATTACCTTAATTTCTGAGGACATAACATCACCAAAATGATAATGTAATGAAATTTGACTACCTGACAGGTAATTAACAAAACTAGCTCTAATAATTTTCCGTAAACTTATGAGGAGATAGAAATTGGTGTGTAATGAATGGTGCCACAGAGATGAAAATCATGAAGATGCACACTATCAAATTTTGAATATTGTTGCTATGCACAATTGTGTGGCTTATAGTAGCTTTCACTAACTACTTAAATTTAAATGCTTATTCCACAAAACTGAGTGTCTAGCTGGGCATGGTGGCACATGCCTTTAATTCCAACACTTGGGAGGCAGAGACAGGCAGATTTCTGAATTCAAGGCCAACCTGGTCTACAAAGTGAGTTCCAGGACAGCCAAGGCCATACAGAGATACCCTGTCTCGAACCCACACCCTCAAAAACAAAGCAAAAGAAAGAAAGAAAGAAACAAACAAACAAAAAACCCTGAGTGTCTGAATGACTGTGCTCTTACAGTCTTACAGAGACACTTGTGTGACCAAACAGAATATAATAGGAAACAGCAAGTAACAATATGTTGCACTGATATAACTCTGAAGACCAAAAGGGTTGTGAATCCTTTTCCTCTCATGTTATAATGTAATTCTTCTTAGACACATCAACTATTTAGTAGTTAATATGTAAATTAAAAGTGAATAACATTTTTCTCAATGTAAATTGTGAACTCTTCATCACTGAAATATAGTCTGTATATTAAGTACTGTATCTAATAATATTGTTATTACAACTTCTGTGTGACATTAACAAACTATGCAAAAATCAAACTTTTTAAAATAAGCAATTTAAAATTTAAATATATATTTATAATATTAAAATTGCTAGGCTATATTTAGGCATAGACTCATATTTAACACCCAATTTTTCCTTTTTCCACCCTTGCCCTTGCAATCTTGTTATCTACCATGATCAAACAGTGTGCCCAAGGCTATTGCTTCTCTGAGCCAGTATTTCAGGGAATGACCTTCTAATGCTACCAGACATATTATTGCTGCCAACTCGTGGTAATAGTGCATAGAGAAAATACCAAGACATTATTATAGAGACTGGAAAAAACTGTTACAAACAAAGCATACACAGAATCCCTAGTTTAATTCTTCTGCATTCTATATACAGGTACACACACAAAGATCATAGATAGATAGATAGATAGATAGATAGATAGATAGATAGATAGATAGATATAATTTAATCTATAACAACAAAATGTCATAGGCTAAGTATTTTATTGTTCATTTACTAGTTATTTAGTAATTCCAAAAGAAGGAGAGGGGGAAGGGGAAGGAGAAGTGTTGGTGATAGGAGGAAAGTGGAAGATATTGAGATACTAAATAAATAAATAAATAAATAAATAAATAAATAATAAAAAGAGAAAAAGTAATTGCTGCTTAAAAGACTGCATATTTTTGTATATATCAGGATATTCAAAATATTATGGTTTTCTAAAATATTGGCATCTTAAAACAGTCTTCTATTTTTTCTTTCCTAGTAACTAATTTGTTAGAATGCTACCAAACATTTTCTCTTTTGTTCTCTCTCTCTCTCTCTCTCTCTCTCTCTCTCTCTCTCTCTCTTTCTCTCCCTTCCCTTCTCCCTCTCTCTTTCTCTCTCTTTTTCTCCCTTTCCCCTCCCTCTCCTGCTGCCCTTCTCTCTCTCTCTCTCTCTCTCTCTCTCTCTCTCTCTCTCTCTCTGTCTATTAAAATTCATCAACACAAGTCTAGGTGATATCTTTAAAATACTTTTGAGTAAACTATAAAGAGCTTGGTAAAGAAAAGTCATTTTTCATAATCAGCATGATGCAGAAAATTTAAAAAGTATTAAAGACAAAAATATTCAAATATTTTTGCAGGTTATTATTCATAAAACAGAGCAACAAATACCTCTATATTGACTTAAATATGAGGACCCATGCTTATTAAAAATGTTAAGAAAGGATGGGTTAGAAGAAATTTCAGTTTACATTGAATACGTTCTTTAATTTTTCAATTTTTTAAATCATACTGTTTAATTCGTTTATAGTGAAATTTTTTCTATCTTAAATAGTCAGAGCCCTAGCATTAGGGATACAGAAAATATTCGATTAATATTAGCATATTTGATAGTAAGTAAATTAATGGCAGAAAGCTTTAAATACTTCTATTAGAATCCTTCTTAATTTATTATCAAAACATAAGTAATTAAAGACTTTGTTCAAACAAAATGCTTCTAGTGTGTGTGTGTGTGTGTGTGTGTGTGTGTGTGTGTGTGTGTATGTGTGTGTGTGTGTGTATGTGTGTGTTTATATGTATATGAAGTTATGGTGTAGTCTATGAAGTTATAGTATTGTCTCACTCCTTTAAGAGCTTCAAATGGTCATTGTTCCAAAGGAATATTTGAGTTATAGACAAGTCAAGTTGGTTCTAACATTTTATGTTTTATTGAACAGTCCAATGATTCTCAGAGGTTTCCATTGACCAGTCACACTTGCTCTTCTCTGAAGCAGAATGATTTGAATTTAGTAAAGTAGATTTCTATCCAAAGAAACTATGTCGCTAGGAAAAATTATATGGATTTCCTAGAGTAAGAAAGTAAAGAAAATATGTTTCTGATATGATTATTTTGAAAATACTGAATGGCAAAAATAATTTTTGATTGTCCAAAAAGGTAAAATGCTTCTTACTAGTGATATTTTTGAGGGCATAAAGTTGTAGAGAAATAATTTTATTCTGTGCAAATGGTAAGTCAGAAAAACAACAAAGATACTTATAAACATGATTTTCTCATGGAAAACACGAGATACTTTTATAGCTATTATTTGAGCAATTCTACCGAACTTTTCATGTATGCCACACAAGATACTACAGACCTTCAATTTGAGATGAAGTCTCTTTCCCACCTTGTCAAATGTCTTCAGAAAGATTGACAATTGAGTAAAAGTAAACTCTTAAAATGTTTCAAAGTCGGGCGGTGGTGGCTCACGCCTTTAATCCCAGCACTCGGGAGGCAGAGGCAGGTGGATTTCTGAGTTAGAGGCCAGCCTGGTCTACAAAGTGAGTTCCAGGACAGCCAGGGCTATACAGAGAAACCCTGTCTCGAAAAAACAAACAAACAAACAACAACAACAAAAAAAACAAAAACATAAAAAAATAAAAAAATAAAATAAAATGAGCCAAGGAAGATGGCTTAACAGGTTAAGGTGCTTGTTGAAGGAACCTAGTGTTCACCTGAACATGAGTTCAGCCCTGAAACCTAGATTAAGATTGCAGTGCAGAATTCATTCATTAAAATTGAACTTTTTTCCCCTATGTTTATGCTGATATTACGTGTGTTTGTTCATGACCACACACAAGCACATACACGGGAAGAGAGAAAGAGAGACACACACAGAGAAAGAGACAGAGAGAGACAGAGAGAGACAGAGAGAGAGAGAGAACCACTAAACAGTTTTATAAATTTTTGTAAATGTTTCAAAACTTATGACACACAGATAACATTGTGTGGCATACATTTCCTTTGTCTGTGCTTTTATCAATATTTTCACTTGTAGGACATGAAGAATCCAAAAGCAATATTTAAGTTGGTGTGTCAATCTCATGAGGACAAATCTTTGAATACTTTCATTTATGGCCTTTCATTGTTTATAGATTAACATTTATTGCCAATGTGCAAAGTTTTGCAATATTTCTCACGGAACAATTTAAAGGAACTACTTGAGAAATATTTATGATAGCCTTTGAAAATATATTGGTATGTTTTAATATAGCTAGCTGAAATAATAAAAATTGTCTCTTAATTATGTAGCCAGCTTAATCCAAAGAGAAACTGGTGACAGACTTTTTTATTAAATGTTTACTTTTTGATTGATTATATTTGGAGGCAATTTGAAATAATTCTATTTCTAGAATATTTGCATTATCACATTCCTAGATGCATTAAGGAACAAGTCTGTTATTTTTCTAAATAATGGAGGGCATTGTTATTGAGAGAAATATATTTAATTGGAAAAAATGGATCACAACATGTATTAGTGAAGGTAGGTAATATTAATAATATATATTATAGTAACTAAAATTCAAAATATATCCCTGACTGAACATTTTTGCAAATTGAGAGAAAAATATGTTACAAAAGGTACTGCCAACTATAAAAAAGAACAGGTAATGGATCAAAACAACTCTAATAATGACACTGACTTACAAAGTTTCTTAGCAAAATTTTGTATAGTTTAAATTAAAACTTCAATGTCTTATTATAATAGATTATGTTAAGCCTATTGAAACCTTGGATAAAACACTTGGGATTGATTTTCAGATTAATAACTCATATTATTTTCTTTCATTGGTTATTGTGGTCAAAACAAAATTCAATCCAAGTGAGACAATAAAGGAGATACAACTTATGAGGAATAAAGTTTGCACCACTTGAATCTTACCATGTTTCCCCATACATGGCTTCTATAAAGATCCTGAGCTTTCTGAGGAGATGTGTACTTTGCAAGTCCCATTTAAGCCTGCAGACTTAACAGGACCATATTCTCTTTTTTTATGCCAGTTAAGCTCTCTATTTTAGTTTATATTTATACAAAGAGAAGCTTCTCTGATAAAGGTTGACAGATTCAATGATTTGTAAATACAGCAATAAGTTATTAGGAGTCATTTTAATATTATATTCACTTAATAGAAAAAAGTATTAGGTTTTTCTCTGGGGCCTCTGAACTATCTAGCACAATTCTTACTTCCATTAACAATTCCAGGTATAGGTTTATTTCATAGAATATTAGATCCAATTGGAAAGAGGTTGGTTATTCCTATAACATTCACGCCACTGTTACAGCTCTACCATACCTTGCAGGCATATGGTTTTTGTATCTCTCAAGTTTCATAACTAAATGAGATTGATGATTACTTCTCTGTGTGAGTAGCACCTTCAAACATTATGAAAGACAGCCAGTAGGGATAAAATTTCTAGATGAGTAACTGTTTAGTTTATCCATATTCTTTGCTGTCTTTAGCAACATGGTCATATCTTCAGGATCAGGTGGTAAGAATATAGATTATAAACTATAATGCTTTAAGGATTATTGGATTCCATACACTCACAACTTGAAAAAAGGTAACCCAGAGCATTTGCCAGCAATACCTCTTATGTATGTATTGCCTTCTCATGTCAACTGACTGTATGATCTATCAGAGTAAAGAAGCCCATCTCTCCTTTTTATTTATAAACATTAACAACTTAATAATTGGCAGACTATAAATAAATACTTAAAAATTAAGGAACTGATATTCAAAATTTATGCATACTTACTTAAAATAGATGTATTATCACAAGAATACAAGAATAGAAAATGAAGATTTATTTCTCCCAAAGTGTCTTAAAAGATAGCATTTCCTCCTTTTAGTTGAGAGTGATTTAGATGATAGATAGATAGATAGATAGATAGATAGATAGATAGATAGATAGATAATAGATTGTGGAAAGATAGAGATAGAGGATTATGTAAAATTTTACAAAGCAAATAGTTTTTATTCAAGGGTAATATACATAATACTAAATATTTAAGTAACTAATGGAAGACTATTATAGGTTATGAAAAAGCAGAGTACACATGAACAAATTATTGTTATATTTTTCATTAGAATTTTAGACAATGGAGGAAGATTCTTTTCTAACATTAGTTATTATTGCATGTGCAATTTCATTATAGGCTAGAAAGGCAATGTTCCTTTCAAAATGTTCTCAAGAACTTTATTCTGTTTAGCTATTGCAGGAGGACTTAAATCTTTACCTGTATTTGAAGAGGAGAAAGTTAGTGTGCTTGGAGATAATCAGTGACAAAAACTGTTTCACACCTGTAGCAGGCAAGAAAACAGTTTTACTAGTTTACTTCATAAATTATATCATTAACATACAATATTTAGTGATAAACATCTAAAGTAGATATTTCAGCTACTTTTTCTATTGCTGTGATAAATGAGTGTGACCAAGGTAACTTCTACAAGAAGCATTTTAATCAAGTTTGTGTTTCTACAGTGTTAAGGTCCATGATGGAGTGACAAAGGCATTGCAGCTTAGAGAAGAAGCTGGGGGTTACCATCTTCAAACTGAAAGCACAAAGCAGAGAACAAAAATTGAGATTAAAATTTTTTGAAGTCTTGAAGTCTACTTCCATTACACAATTTCTCCAAAAGACCACACTTCCTAGCCCTTCCAAACAGCTCAAATCATGGTGCAAAACATTCAAATGTCCAAGACTATGGGGGACATTTATCATTCAAACTACTACCACCACATGCTAACAAACACATTTCCAAAAGAAGATTTCCTTACAATTTTTAGTATTTGTCATATATTTTGTATGAACCTTACAATATAGAGTGTAACTCAAAAATTTGCTTCATTGCTAGAACAAAAATCCTATCTTGCTATCTTATTAAAATTGAAGAGATAATTCTGTTGGCTTTCTATAAAATGTTGGCAGTCAATTAAAACTTAAAGTTTATATAATGTTTTGGAAAACAATTTGTCAAACTAATTATTTTGATCAACTTAACTATTCCTTTCTGGGAAATTAATCAGATATTCTCATTTCATAAAGATACATTTATTCTAAATTGATGATTTTTATCATTGTATTAACTGTAAGTAATTTTGGATGACAATTGTTAGCTCTTGACCTTAGTTATTATCTAACCTGACTCTGAACTCTCTTTTAGTTATTTTGACATATAATAGCTTTGTTTCTCATTTTGTACCTAATTCTTTTGCAAACAAATGTGTAGAGTTTTATGTCATTGAACACACTAGTTTCAATTTATCTACTATAAAGTTAGTTCATGTCATTTTAACATTTGTATCGTCATGACAGATATACTTGAGGCCTAATTTTAAGATTTTTCCAAGCTTTTCATATGACTTGACTTTGTTTTACTGTTTAGGAGAAATGGAAGGCCATGTCACTGCTCAAGGAACTTATACAATTGTGTCTCTTGTTTATACAAAAATTCTATCTTAAGGTATCTGTCTAATTTATTTCATTCCATGGACATAAATGGTATGAATTTCATTTTGATAATATTTATGCCAAGTTTACAATAAAAATTCTATAAATAAATATTTTATAAGTTACCACATTCAGAAACATTAGCAATCCAATGATTATTTAAAAAAATGGAAACAAAAATAGGAGTATTCTAGGTTGGTATTCAATATTTCACACGCCACATTCTTGGCCATTATTTTAATTTCAAAAATTAACAAAAGAGAAGGTGAGGGTAGAAAGTTATTCACCAGTAGGTGGGTGAAGACTACCAGACACCAGCTAATGACTTGTTCAAGGATTACATTGGACCTGGGTCACAAAGGTAAGCATCTCGCTATTATATGGCCAACTTTATACCATTCAAGTCAAGCTTGAAAAAGACACATTTCAGATGTTGACTTTTGCTGTCCGCAGATGCATGTGATCTTTGGAGGAGAAAAGGACAGCGTTAGGCCCTTGGTGCTGGTATTTTCATGTCTTTCTCAAAACTGCAACCATGCTGTGTCCTTTGGAGATGTTCTTTTACTAGACTGTCCCCCAATGAAACTGGGTCTTGAAGTGTCAATGGTATCAAGAGAGATCATAAGACACCCCTCTAAATCAGCCTCTGGTTGATGTTAGTCCTGCTGGCCCTGTGGATTCTGGTCATAGCTGCCAACTTTCTCTTTGAAACTTCTTCCTTTTCATTATGTTTAGGTGCCTCTCAAGTCGCTGAGCTTTGGTCCAGACTCAAAATCAAATTTCTTTCTTCTTGTCTCTCCCTGACTGATCTCAGAGATATTACAAAGTGCATTAAATCTCCAAAGAGAGACAGGACTTGAAAGTGCTACTTCACTTTTGTGTTAACTCACAAAAGTCAGTATCTCCGACTGATCACATATGAAAGAACCCTTAAAAAGAACAGTATCACATTAAAAAAATTAAAGCATTGAAAAGTTCTTTTCTGAGTCTATCTTCTTTTAGAATCTTCAAACTGATGTAATGGTGGGGGTTGGTGGGTGGAAACTTCATTTAAAAATTAATGATTAGCAAATTTGGAAATTCTTTAAGTATGACCAGGTATTTTTTGCTCTGTCGGAGTTACTAGCGGTATGTGTGTTTGATCTCTTATTTGACCAGTTCTAATTATTTGAGAAGAGTATTTGATTTTCAGAAATGAATCTCTCGTCCCCTCACTTGGATGCAGTAATTCCAAGTGAGAATACTAGGGATAGACACAAAATTATATCTTTTCATAAATATAAAGTTAATAATATTCTTTCAGCAAAGGTTGGTTCAATCTTTAAACTTCATAAGATAATTAAAAAATAAGTCATGGTAATGTTTTATTAAAGAAATGGAAATTAACAAAATTAGATAAAAATGAAAATAATATCACAGCTATGACTGGGGTCTAGAATGATCTCAGAAAGAATGATACTATCTTTATGATATTAACCAAGGTGTATGAACTTCTTGCAGACAAGATGGCATAAATCTCAGAAAAAAATAAACTGGCTCAACTCCATCACAATAACATTTTTTTCGCAATTGTTGTGTTACAGAGATAGAATCTTGACATATTCAGATTGTTCTGCAGCATAATAACCAATTTCAAAAAAATTTTGTCAGTTTAATTTTTAATATCTAGGTAAAACAGCAATCCTTGATCTCCTGTATTGTGAAGAAATATAACTGTCTAGAAGGTTATGTATAGACCTTATTGTCATTATGTTTCTCAGCACTTAAATCTCCCTATACTATCCTTCCTGACATGAGGAATGTTTTACTTAGTATTGATATGTGAGTGAGTGTTATTTGCCATGTTAAGGTGAACACTCTAGGAAGAAGATACATAGTCAACAAATTTCATGATGTCTGACATAATGTATAATTGACACATTTAATGGAAAAATTTTTGCTCTTGAGCTAAGCTTTTATACAGAATCATTTTCCACAAAGGTAAGACAAAATATGTCTACAAAATAATCCTTCTTCCAGAGATTTTACAACTGGTATAAAACTGATACTTCTCCCTTCTTTTCTTGGGCATTAATCAACTGTTTCAACCCTTTACTGAGCCTTGAGGCAGAATTAATATGAGTACTTTTATCATACATAGTAACTTTTAAACATTTTATACTATTAAACCAGATATATATCACATGTAAGCTTAAGAGCTCTGCAGATCACAGACTTTTTAAACACTAAACATTGATAAAGTATGAGAATTAGTTCACAACTCAATTTTCTCTAGTCAGAGCACTTGACAACTTAATTTTGATTTTCAGATATGAAAATATATTTTCCCAAAGTCTACTTTCTAACTGACTCACTTGCAACAATTTTGTCTTTTGGATAAACAACATCGTTGGAAGGTTCTCCAGATTATTGAGAAAGGTGGATTAAAAATTAAACTAAAACAAATACTGCATATCTTTCTCTAATAAATTGCATAAACCATATAGCATAAGGGAGTTCAAATATTAGCATATCATGTATAGATTGAATGTATGGGTTGATTATACTATTAGTTCCTACTATGTAGTTAATATCAACTAAGAAATAATTTACATGATTTTGTAATTATAAAGATGTCCATATAGTTTTTAATTAAATTTTTAATCTTACATATAGTGAACATAATGCTAGAAAAAGAAGAAAAACTGAAAAACAAAGATTTATTTGAGAAACTATTTAGTTCTTTTTTATTGTGCTGAACTAATTAATATGATACATATTTCTAGTAAATATCTATTAACATCAAAATTAGTAATTATCAATCAACATTAGGTGAATCATTGTCCAATGCTAAATATTATTTGATTCACCAATAACATTCACTCATCTCATCCTCATAAGAGTTAGATAATGAAGACAATCATGTTATTATTTCAAGATAATGACATTGGATGTAGAAACACGAAAAAATATTTCCAGCAATATAGAACTCACATATGTCTATCTCAGAGGTAATTCCTTAACTCTGTAGCTCCTATAGACATTTGCAGTTATTTCTTTCCTTTATCTTGGACATCTATTTCTTTCATGTTAAATTTTCATCTTCAGTGGCAAAATATACCAAGTTGACAAGGAAAAGTGGAGTTTACAGTATGTAATTTTTACTATTTTCTAAGATAGATATAAATGCCAAGCTTACTTCATAGTATTTTATTTTGTTGTTCATAAAACTTCAGATCTTATGTTGACATAACTTAAACAACTTGAAGAGAGAAAAGAATACTCAAGGAATGTATCAGCCATATAGTTTCTTAAATATGCTCCTTTTTTTCCCCTAAGAAGTTAACTTTAAAAAAATCAAAGCTTTATAAATATCTTTCAAGTTATATCACTAGATGTTTTGGGGAGTTGTGTGAAAATATGTAAAACACTTAGTGGCCAACATAAATTCTTACAGCCTCAATATTAATTGTCACATAAGCAAATGTGCCATATGTAGTAGAGAAAGTAAAAAGATATTCTTTCATTACTTCAGTTTAGAAATCTATGAATGGAGAAGCCAAACAAGAATAGAATTGAAGTGAACCTCAGCTCTATAGAGAAAACATTATTTGAATGATTTAAAGTTTTAATTCAAAAAGCTGAAGTGGATTACATTTTTTTGCATTAGATTAATTAATTAAAAAAAGAAATTTAACATATGCATATCAAACACTACCAGGAAAGTACAGACAGTATTTTATCAAGTGCGCTAGTGTTCATTTATAAAAATCTGCACAAATTCTCCAAATATTTGAAGCCCTATAAAGAAACACATGTTAAATTAAAAACATATCTGTATCGTCTAAATTCAAACACTCTTTTACGTAAAATATTTGAAGTGTGCAGTGCTCTTTGTGTCTAGTATTTTAAAATAAATAGTAGAAGTGGGAAAGGGTACACATTCAGGGAATTCTCTAAATAAACAAGAAATCTCCCTGATATCACAATGTACCCAGTGCTTGTGGTACATCGCCTCTCCTAACTGGTTCTGCATAGGTTCTCTTGAGTAGCTGAACCATTTATTGGATAAAAGTAAGTGAAATCCAGGAAAGTTTCTATAAACTATATTAAAGATTTATTATTTTCCAGATTCAGAAACTTATATTATTCAGTTCATACTAATAGTAACTGTGCTGTGATTTTATTTTACAGCTGATGATTGCAATGAAAATACCTAAATTTAATAACCATTGCATCCAGGCCTTTCAATCTAATGATAATATTCAAAAATTATATTGTTTGTCTTATGTTAATCTTTTAAAAATCTTTTTATGAAAATAACTCCATTGCCCTGAGCAATATATAGTACAAAATGTAACTAAATTCTTGACTCTTTTTCAGATGTACCCTTATCTTTTCTGCCAAGACTGTTCATGCTTTTTAACACTTTATTCTTTTGCTATTTCTGTTTTCTTAGTGTTATTACCACTTTCCAGTGCCACACACACCATATGCACACACTCCCACCTGGACGTACACATGCCCATGCCTTAACTGGCTTAAGGTGGAGTATGAGAAGTCCCTGTGAGTAGTTCATTATTTTACACGCAGTTCGCTACTATTAGAAGCATATTATACAATACTGTTGTCGTTGTCCTTACTGGTTTCCCTTTCAAATGGGCACGAATAATTAATACATAGACATTGAGTGACATAGATATGCTCTCAGTTGAATCGTTTAACATGCTAAATAATTTAAAATGCACAGAGGACTCTAATGCTTTGCAGGGGAGGGAAAGACATCCCCATTCGGAGGGGGCACGGCATGGGGGGCTTTGCTTTTTTGTTTCTGTTGAATGCATTTGGGCTGTACAGCTGGCGAGGGCATTCCTATAGGACTTTAAAGGCAAAGTAGAAAAATGACATAAAAGCCTGGCTTGGATTTGATTGATGCACTCTCATATTTGAAGTTCACTCAGAGCTTTGTGCTAGAAGGCCTGGGTCACTGTATCCAGTGTTCTAATGAGACTGTGTGTGAACACTTCCAGCTTTGTAGACATTGCTTTAATCAGAGACTGGAAAACACTCCTGACTGATAGGCTCCAGAATCGGATCTAAACAGAAAATAACATGCTCGATTTGGCCTCGGAAGGTGGGTTGAGCAAATCTTTGTGATGTATTGGAGCATTTGCTGAGTGCATGTGCACGTGGGGTGGTTCCTATTTCTGTCGGCAAATACAAATTTTTCACTCAGCAGGCATAATCAGAGCTAACTGGAGAGGAGAAATAACAAAAACCCAACAGCCCTTAGCAACTCAGCATGGCATAGAGGGATTTAAGACTTCAGCGTTTTATCTCCATCAGTATGAAAATGTATGAGGAAATCTGAACTTTGAAAGTGCAAATAAACACAGTTAACACACTGTAAACCACTGATTTAACCCTGATCTTTTGCTGGAAATATTCGTTTATTTCCTGATAAATTTCATTTAAAATGTTTAACGTTTAAAGTCTTATTTGTTTCTAATTTGAAAAAATTAACCAAATAAGATAATTTGGTTGATGAAGGATAATGTAAGCAGCAACTTCCAATGGATTACTTATGTACTATTTTTATGTTGAAAACCCTGTGAATAACATCTCCACCTTGCAATGGACAAAAATTATTCTTGTCCTTCCCTTACTGGAAATTCTGAACAATCACCATTAATAGAAACCTGAGTCAGAAATATATTTAGAATTTACTTAGGCAATATTATAGTATCATTTTAAAAATACAATCATGAAAACAATCAATAAAGGTTAATAATCTAACTATTTTTCTAGTTACACAAAGCACACATACTAAATGGCATACTAATTAACACAATTTACACTTACCATTTGTTATTTGATAATTTTCTTGTTTCTTAGCATCTATTCTTATGAAACTTTGTTTCTCAGATCTATGTGTCACTAATACTGAATTCTGATGACCCTTACTGTCATGTGTGAAATGTACTTTTTTCTACATTTCTATAAATTTAAAGTTCTTTGGATATTAAGGAAATGTACTTTATCATCTGAATTTGGATCATTTCAGAATGAAAGAGTACTTACTTTAATCAATAAGGAAGCAGACTAGAATAAGTTAACATGATCTGTCAAACAATGGTGTACAATATCCCAGATACAGGAGACTATGTGGAATGGTGGTGGTGGGGTCTGCACAAGCTTGTATCTTCAGTCTGAGGACAGAAGGTGACCTTTCTCAATTGCTGTTTAATTTATACATTTAAGTTGTATATCTCACTGACCCTGGTTCACCTAGATTGGCTGACAGCAGGGTGCAGAGATCCTTCTGTAACCAGTTTTCAGTAGATTCACAGAAACCAGTGCAGCTACAGTTGGAACACTGAGTAATTTTGTAGGTGCTGGGGTTAAAGATTCTGACCCGCATGCTTGCTTTCTTCCTCCATGGGCAGAAATCACAGAATGTTGAAGTTACCTCAGTAATTCTAAATAAATGTTTTCTTTAACATGTTTTGAATAATAGTTAATAATGTCCAGTTTGTTCCTGGTAATGTAAATATGTGGTTTCTATCCTTTATAAATTAATTAGCAGTTAAAAATTTAGATGTAATTGTGCTTCTGAATATTAGAAAGTATTAATAAGCACCTTCCCCTTTTAGAATCCACCTTGATTCTAGAAGAGCTAGAGTGACCATGATACTCGAAAGGATTCTGATCTAGCTCTAATTTCAAAGTACTGGGGTAATTTCTTAACTAGAAAATTCTAGGCCTGCAAGAAAGAACAGAAAATCAAGTAATTCCATTCTTCTGTTTTCCTATACTCATTCTATCTGCTCCTCCACTCAACTACCTGAAATGTTATAACAAAAGAAAGAAACTTCCAAACCAGAGAACTCTATTTCTCACTCTGAGAGAATCAAGAAGAATTAATGAAGCTAAGATTTAGGATCAACTACTTCATCATTATTCAAATATTCTATCCTTTTGTCTAGACTGGTATTATGATAGCAAATAAATTGCTTATTGAAAACTAAGTTGTTCAACCCCACCTCTCCCTTTCTTCTCTCTCAAATTTTCTTTCTGAAATGAGCAAAATATAAACCTGAAATGAGTGAATCTCATAAAAAATAATCAAATTTTTATCATTTTATGTAATCAATTTTTCATAAATTTTGACTGTATTTCATAAACTGATAGTTTATGTCAATAATAGAAAGAAAGTAAAATGTAAATGCATATATTATATATAATAATAGAACTGTATTTATCATGCAAACACATTTGTAAATTTTTAATATTTCCCAGGAATATACTTTTGGGCTCAACATTGACTTTTTTAATTAAGAAGAAATGTTAAATATTTTCTCCTAATGAACTGTCCAGGTACATGTAATTCCGAGTAAGCTTCCAGTTTTTCTTATTCTAAAGCATCTTTGTTTTATGTGACTTTAGGTTAGATATAATATTTTTGTAACTTTGAAAAATGCTAGTAAAAAGTAAAACCTAATAAATCATACACTTAATAAAATGAAAAAGCTAAATCATTGCATTGAGGGGTTGAAAATTCAGGACAGGAGTAAAGCATTTACCCAGAAAATATTCTGTGATCATGTCCTAGCAACACAAACACACACACACACACACACACACACACACACACACACACACACACAGAGAGAGAGACAGAGAGACAGAGAGAGTCAGAGACAGGGACATAGAGACAGAGATAAATAAACAGAGAGAAGAAATGGGGGAAGAACATAAAGGAGAAATGAAAGAAATTATAAGGTTCTGCCACAATGTTGTTTAAAAAGTATACAAAGTTATTAAATGGATAAACATTTTGTTATGCATGTTGTTCCTTTGTGGTATGCCTTCCCAAAGTTTGGGTAAAAATAAAGTTTGCCCATATAAATAAATTAAACATAACACAGAAATGATGTGATACAATTAATATATCACTTGTTTAGCCATTCCCTTCCTCCTTTGAATTGAATGAAGTATAGACTAGTTTTTCAATGTTACCTTCTAAATAGTTGTCAGAAGAGATGTTACTCAAAAAAAAAAAAAAAAGACAACAGGATGCTTTAGAATATGGCCACTTCTATGTGAAACTGCTTCTCTGAAATTATATCTTTCTTCAGCTCATTCCATATGTGCTTGTCAGAATAATCTTTTTTAACATGTAAATCTGTCTTGAACATTAATTTCCTTAAAAATTTTTTTGTAAGTCTTCACCATCATCAGATAAACCTGGCTGGCATCATCTAGAGCAAGCACCTTTGCCAATCTATCATTTCCATGAGATTTTTCCTTCCTTTGTATTATATCCTCCACCTATGTTTTAAAATTCATTCTTCCCATCCTTTATCTCTCTTTTTAAATACAGTACCTAAACCTACTTGTGTTCTTGTACCATTTCTCAACGTCTTTCAAGATTGTTAAAGGCTTGGAGAGGAATATCTCCAGTTGTAAGTTAATGTTGCTTCACTGTGCTTTTCCATTTTTTATTTAATATCATGTAGTTAAAACTTATCTGTTCTTATTCACAGTAATAAGCCATCCCTAGCTACAGTGCACTGAAGCATAGTAGGTGATCAGCATTAAGAATCAATAACTTGAGAATCATACCAAACTGGGTTGGAGCAAGTGGCTCTTATCTAACATTCCCAAGGCCCTGGCTTCATCCCTTAGCCTTGCAAATAGAAAAAAAAAATAAAAAATAAAACAAAAACAACAACCCAAACAAATAAAAACATCAACAGTCCCATGAATTGATGACAGGTCCTAGGAGTATTTACTGTTGACATTAAGAACACATACTTTCATGCTGTGAACTTTATTTACTCAAAATAATCTATGTAATCAACCAGCTAACATGACATACTTTAAAACTTAGTGAATCATCTCAATTTGAACCTTCCATTTTTCTTCCTAATACAGATACTTTCACTTGACTCCATTTCCCATATTTTGAAATGAAGCACATTATAAGTGAAACATGAGAAATGACAGCTCTCCAAAGACTGCTGAAGATGCATGGTTAAGGAGGTTGTTAGCCATTAGTAGAGGAATTTAATTTCATGATTCTCCTAAAATAAACTTTTTGAAAGTTTCTACATTTGCTAGCCAAGTGAATATAACATTCATCATTTTTCTGTTAAACAATAATAATTAATATGTAATAATTAAATATATACAGCATGCTTTATCCACCCATTTACACTTAAGGTCCAAAACTTATTCTTTGAATCTGAAGTAAAGTTTAGACATTTAACTGATGATTTGGCTGAACACATTTATCTCTGCAATTTTGTCACAATAAAGTTTGTAAGAAATCATTTAATATAAAATGAGATACAGACAGAAAATGAATATGAATATCTATTCTGATTATATCTGACTTACTAAAATGTAAAGATTATAAAAAACATCACAGGAATTTGTTTAATTATGTTATGAAACATAAGAGTACAGATAGGAAAAATATCTAAATTCATAATAAATTAATTTTATGAATTAAAAGAAATATGTATGTGTTACAAGGATACAAGTCATATGGAAATACAAGTGAAAAAAATACTGAAAACTAAAATGTTTCAGAAACATGTATATCTAGATAACATTAGGAGTAACTGCTTCAGAACACACCCACACTAGAGATAGTTTCCAAAAATTAGATTTGTTCACAGACCATCCCATTTCCAATTTACCTACCACTTTCTGCCCTAACTGAAAGGACTTAACTGAAACATTTAATAGCTTCAGATGTCAAGTATTGTCTCTTTATCTCAAAGGTTTGTTTGATTTTTATTATTTCTTTTATTTGGAAATTATAACACAATTACATCATTTCACTTCCCTTTCCACAAACCTGTATACCCTTTCACATACCTACTTTTGATTTCTTTCAGATCATTATTTCTTTTTCATTAATTGTTATTGCATACATTTTTGTGTATGAATATATATTCCTAAATATAAGCTGCTCTGTCTGTTTAATTTTAGTTGATTGTATATTTTTTGTGTATGTACTCCTGGTGCTCATACAAGGCAAAAGAGGGCATAGGATTCTGTGGAACTGGAGTTACAATAGTTGTGATCTTTCACGTGTGTGCAGGGATTAAACCTGCGATCTCTGCAAGAGCAACAGGTGCTCTTAAATACTGAGCCACTTCAGGACTATGATAAAAAAGAAACATTATTAATTGTTCTTGAGAGGAAGAACTGCTCTGGTACTGACAATAGAAGTAAATGTAATGTGTATTTGGTCAACTCATGCACAATTCCAGCTTTAAGTTTGTGCTCTCACAGCACAAAGCCCACTTCTGATTTATAATGCAGCACTGCACCCTGGTCTCTGTGGGCAAAGAATGAAGGAAGCAGTTCCCTGCCACTCCTCAAGCCAGATCAACTCATCAAAGCTGATTTGGCTGAGCATCCTGGAAGATTGGACTCTACAGTCAAATGTATTGTAAAATGTATTCAACTCAGCATTCCTCTGCTTCTCTGTTTTGTAAATAAGAGTGCTTAATGAAAGATTTTCCTTCGGATTTATGGGAGGTGACTAATTGGTTTTCACTAGAACCCTGGAGAAAATTCTACAGAAGTCAGAAAAGAAATTTAAAAGTTTCTTTTTTTGTCTTCTATTTTATTTAATTTTTTATGTATGTATGTATGTATGTATGTATGTATGTATGTATGTATTTACTTTACTTTACTTTACTTTACTTTACTTTACTTTACTTTACTTTACTTTACACTCCAGATTTTATTCCCCTACTGGTCCACTCTCAGACTGTTCCACATCCAATACCTCCTCCACTCCCCTGTCTCCATGAGGATGTCACCACCACCCAGCCCACCAGACCTGTAAACTCCCTGGGCCCTCCAGTCTCTTGAGGATTACATGCATCTTCTCTGATTGAACCCAGACCTGGCAGTCCTCTACAATATATGTGTTGGGGGCCTCATATCAGCTGCCTAGTGGTCTAGTTGTCTGTGAGATCTCAAATGTATTGGTTAATTGAGACTGCTTGTCTTCCTACAAGGTCACCCTCTTCCTCAGCTTCTTCCAGCATTTCCCTAATTCAACTTCAGAGGTCTGCAGCTTCTGTCCTTTGGTTGGGTGCAAATATCTGCACCTGACTCTTTCTGCTGCTTGTTGGGTCTCTCAGAGGGCAGTCATGCTAGGTTCCTTTTTGTGAGTGCTCCATAGCCTCAGTAATAGTGCCAGGCCTTAGGACCTCCCTTTGAGCTGGATCCCACTTTGGGCCTGTCACTGGACCTTCTTTTTCTCAGACTTCTCTCTGTTTACATCCCTGCAGTTCTTTTAAACAGGAACAATTATGGGTCAGAGTTTTGACTATGGGATGGCAACCCCCTCCCTTACTTGATTCCCTGTCTTTCTGCTGGAGGTGAGACTATAAATTCCCTCTTCCTACTTTTGGGCATAGTACTTTGAGTACTAAGAGTCTCTCACCTCCCAGGTTCTCTGGTGCATTCTACAGGGTTTCCCCAATCTCCAGTGGTTGCTTACTCTGGCCCATTGAACTCTTCTGGAATACAAAGAGCCAGTTTTGCTTAGTGATGGAGAAGAAGATACTAACTTTCCTTCTGCTCCTTTAAAGTAATGTTTAGGGTAGGTCAGATCTGATTTCTGCAACTAGTCTGCAGAGCATCCAACTGAAATCAAGCACCTGTTGTCCCTGCACTTAGATTATGCACCTACCTAAAAAGATTTTAAAGGATTTTTTTCTCCTCTTTTTTTTCTTTCATCCTTTTGACTAGTGTTTAAGAGAAGTTTAAAATTTGTTATGTTTTCAAACATCAAACTTATCATGTTTATTGATCATCTTTCAAAAGACTCATAATAAATACTGTAAATATCTTAGTAAAATTTGCTGGTGTTGGTTGATGTGTTTGGTTCACTACAAACACAACTTTATATTCTGTTGGGATTTGACTTGCCATTCAGTGACATCAGAGAAAAGTAGTTTTGATTCTAATTACTTTTGTTAATTTTTTCTGTATGCCCCCCCCATTTTTTGGAAAAGGGTTTAATTTTGTAAAACAGTGTATTTTACTTAATACGAGATTTAACAAGGAAAAACAGAGTAATAACAAATGAAATGTGAGCTTACAATTTTCACATGGAAATTGCACTAAATATTTCTACTTAAAATGTTCCATTTCACAAATTTTAATTTGCTCATGTTTTAGCAAATTAACTCATTATTCTGAAGATTTGAGATGTATAATAGTTTTAAGAGTATTAGAAGTCCTTAAACTTGAGAGGGGAATAGTTGAAGTATATGATTTCCTTTCCAAAGCAAGGGATCTTAAGCCTTTTAAATGGGAGAAGAGTGTGTGGGTCATATCCAAGGTCTAATTGCTGAGCATATCAAATGTTGTATATTATTAGACCCTAATAATCAGGATGTCTATTTTCATGTGGCATAAAATTTTCAATATGTTTTGACAACTTATCCATCATTCCTTGGGTATTTAAAGGACAGGCACTTTTAGCAAAGGATGAATTAAAAAGAAAAGAAAAAGGAAAACATAAAGCTCTATAATCCTATCCCTTAAATTAAAAGTGCTTCAGAGGGGATTCAAAGTTTTTCTGTAACATGGCTTGAAGAATAACTAAAATTCTCAATTCCACTGTGAGTTCCTGCTTTGTTTTAGAAAAGGACAACAAATTAACCGCCTCTGATTCTTGACCTTTGCCTTTAAAACCATGGCTGGTCAGATCTCAGCTTGCAGTTTCAGAGTCCTCTGGAGTCATTCTGATCCTGTGTTAGAGGGCTTGGAGACTCCTCTGCTGATGGGTAAGCTCCCCCTCTAGTGTTCACTGCACATGAAGTTTTTCTGCCCAGAAATAAGGCAAGACTGTCTGGCTGTTTTTCAATTTCCTTTGGAAGGACAAAGCTTCGAGTGAAGATTTTCAGTGTCTAATGGCACAAAGCAGCACAAAGTATACATTCTAAGATTTAGAATTTAATATTTTTAAATGCATCTCAGCGCTTGACTACTACTCTTAGAAACGATGCCTGTGCAACATTGCAGGCCATGCATACTCGACAGACAGGATGGATTTGAGAAGTAAAGGTCCAGTCAAAATAACCTTTTAGACTGCAAAATACGATGTCTACTTATGAAGAAATTATTTTTCACTGGAAGTTGATAGCAAGATTTATATTTGTAGACAGATTATCAATGGAAGAGCAGAATGAGGGCAGACATGCTAGAAAGGCCTAGCATCCAGTTTTATTTCCAGAATTCAAGAAAAAGCAAAGAAAGAATTAAGTTTCATCTGTTTGATGCTACAGGGACCTATGTAAATAAGCTCAATATACACTTAAACTTTTGCCATTAACATGCCTGACACAGAACTATCCTCTCTCCCAAAATTAAATGCAATAGATACTGTGATAGTTTTTAAGTTTGTTGGCCAAAGGTGAAAAGTTCAGCAGCTATATTAAATCTAGTTATGAAACTCCAGTGGGAATTTATCCAGAAATCTATTGTGCAATGGAAAATCAGAGAAAGAAAAAAACAAAGAAAGAGTAGCAGGATAAAAATTTAAAACAAACAAAAAACTGAAATAGCTCTGAGGTTTAACTGCACAGTTGGTTACTAAAATGATATATCTAAAAGCTACATCTATTTATTTATATTTCTTCACTGGCCTTAATTATGAATTGAAAAAAGAAAATGTGCTTCAGATGCTTCAGAGAGGACAGTGACCACTGTCTCCATAACTGCTTCAAAGTCTGTGTACATCTTCAAAGCTTTATACGATGTGTTTAAATTTGAATTGGACATGAGAAGCCATTGTTACATCACAGCAGAGGCTTCAATTCTAATTTGAGTTAATAAAACAAGCCTTTGAAAAATGTTTTCCTTAATATGAGTGAGCCTGAAAACCCAGGTAACCATTTCTTTCTCCTGTCGTAAGTAACTATACTGCCTTATGACAATACTATTATTTTATAAATATGTTAAAATAAAGATGGCCACCGAAATACAAAAGAGAACTTTTCTTTGGTTTTGTTTGTTTGCTTTTAGTTGTTTTCTTTCTGACAAGCTGTTGGTTTGTAGACAAGGCTGGTTTCAAAATCATAGAGATCTACCTTACTCTGACTCCTGAAAGCAACTGGAAACAGAGTTTGTCTTTAAGCACTCAAGCACATATATTTATCCAAGTTTTAAATCAACTATGTATAATGATATTGAAAAGGAACTTGACATAAACCTAGTACACAGAATAGAAAGCAGAAAAGTGAAAATCAGTAACAATTGAAAATGGATCTTTTACTTTTTCAAGTATTGATCCAAGTGACTAAGATGTGTTTGGCACTATTCAGACAATTTGGCATGCATGAATATATGAAACACATGAGTGCTGTTTTCATGGACCTTAACTGGAAGAAAACCTAAAAATAGTGAAAAGTAAAACTGAAGGAGGAATACTGAATTTACTTTGACAAAGATTTTTGTATTGATGCTCAGAGAATATTGTAAAAGAAAGCCTGTTTCAATCAAAGGATAATATTGATGAGTACAGCTGCTACATTCTTGAGCTTTAAATCCATAAGAAAAATTATTTCTTCCTAAACACCTCCCTCTCCCATATAGCCACTGATACTCTGTTTTCCTTCAAAAAAGGATCACTAAGATTCCCAAGGATAGCAACTGAACACAGCACAATAAGTTGCAATAAGACCAGCCACAAACCCTCATAATGAAGCTGGATATGTAACACACACACACACACACACACACACACACACACACACACACACTAATAGAGTATTGGGGGGGGGACTCATACTTGTTAGGGACTGTGGCTTTCTAGAGTTTTCACTTGTCTCCTGGAATATAACCTCTACAGAAGAAATGTATCATTTGGTTCTACACTTGAAACATTAGATTCATCTAAGAAAGACTTCATTAAAATTACTTATAATAACAGTATGTGCATGGAAATATAGTGAACATGCTGAAAGTTTCTAGTCTTTCTCACTCTGAGTAATATTTCTTTTCATAATGCCTCAATTGATCAGTGTCATCCATTTCGATGCCATCTTGATTCTTCTGCTCTTCTTTGTTGTAATCTCTATTCAGAGCCTAATTTTGTGCTGTATTTAAAAATTAGCGCTTTCCATATTCTTCTTTTACTATAGATTTTCTTATCTTATTTGAGCAGAAAATAGCAATGAACATTGCCTGATATAACTACTCTGGAAGTCAGTCTGGCAGTTCCTCAGAAAATTGGACCACTCCAATAGTATACCTTACCAAAAAGATGCTCCAACATATAACAAGGACACATGGTCCATTATGTTCATAGGCATCTTATTTATAATAGCCAGAAGCTAGGAAGAACCCAGATGGCCTTCAACAGAGGAATGGATAGAGAAAATTTGGTATATTTACACAATGAATTACTACTCAGCTATTAAAAACAATGACCTTCTAAAATTCTTAGGCAAACTGATGGAACTAGAAAATATCATCCAGAGTGAGGTAACAAAAGAACACACATAGTATGCACTCACTGATAAGTAAATATTAACCCAAAAGCTCTGAATACCCAAGATGCAATTCACAGACCAGATGAAGCTCAAGGAGGAAGACCAAACTATGGATACTTCGGTCCTTCTTAGAAGGAGGAACAAATGCCCATGGGAGGAGATACAGACACAAAGTGTGGAGCAAATACTGAAGGAAAGACCATCTAGAGACAGCCTCACCTAGGGATCTATCCCATAAACGGTCACCAAACCCAGACAATGTTGTGAATGCCAGCAAGTGCTTGCTGGCAGGAATCTTATATAGCTGTCTCCTGAGCGGCTCTACCAGAGCCTGAAAAATATAGAGGTGAATGCTTGCAGAAAACTATTGGACTGAGCATGGGGTCCCCAATGGAGGAGTTAGAGAAAGGACTGAAGGAGCTGAAGGGGTTTGTAACCCCATAGGAAGAACAACGATATCAAACAACCAGAGCACCCAGAGCTCCTAGGGACTAATCCACCAACCAAGGAGTACACATGGATCCAACCATGGCTACAACTACCTATGTAGCAGAAGATGGCAGGGAATCAATGGGAGGAAAGGCCCTTGATCTTATGATGGCTCAATACCCAAGTGTAGGGGTATGTGAGGGCAGGGAAGTGGGAGTAGGTGGGTGGGTGGGGGAAAACCCCCATAGAAGCAGTCGTAGGAGTAATGGGATAGGGGATTTCAGGAAAGGAAATGGGGAAAGGGGATAACATTTGAAATGTAATAAAGAAAATATCCAATAAAAAAGAAAAAATAATATTGCCTTATTATTTTTTGAAACTTGTTTGCCTATTGTCTATTATGTTTACCACACCAAACAAAACTTTTATTTCATAATTAAATCTTACATTAAAGAGTATAATGAGAGAGAAATATGATTTTCTACCTTTCATGCTATGTTGTTCCTTACTGAACAAGAATAACAATGAACTGAAGTAAAATGGATGCTCCATGTTAGGATCACACATGGGATTTGGAACTTGTACAGATAGTTAAAATCATATGAATGCAAGATGGCTTTTATCTAGAAATTCAACATCACCTTTTCTTTAAACATTTTATGATTCTTAGTGAGTTTTGCATCAGGTACCTTAATCCCACTCATCTCCCTGTCCATTTGTATGTGCCCTTCGCTCTTGTAAGCTCCCCCTTAAAAGAAAACTAAAACAAAATACAAAAATAAAAGAAAGATAGAAAGAAGGAAGAAAGGAATGAAAGGAAGGCAAGGAAGGAAGGAAGGAAGGAAGGAAGGAAGGAAGGGAGAAATGGAGAAAGAGCGAAAGAGCGAGAGAGAAAGAAAGAAAGAAAAAAGAAAGAAGGAAGGAAGGAAGGAAGGAAGGAAGGAAGAAAGGAAGGAAGGAAGGAAGGAAGGAAGGAAGGAAGGAAGGAAGGAAGGAAGGAAAAGAGATTGAAAGAGAAAGAAAGAAAGAAAGTCACAAAAAAAGTCTCAACATGAAAGCTGTAGTGTGTCAGTGTGTCTCACACTACCTCCATCTGTCCACACACCTTTAATTGTGGACTTTACTACTTTACATTGAAATTTTCATTGCAAAGAGTCATTGGTCTGGTTTGAGGCCTCTGGCTTCTGCTGCACTATTCATCCTGGATCCTCATTGGAACTCCTCTGGTACATCCTGTTGTTGGCCTATGTCACAGCATCACATTTTTAACAAAGCTTCTTCCATAAACCTTAGGAAAGCCACTCAAGCATTTGATCTCAGTGTACCTTCAATGCTGCTGCTTCAGTTCATCTCACTCATTCAGTGTTTGTGGAAAGCCCAGATACCATATTAGTAATCCAACTTTTCTCTTTGTGACATTTACTTATTAGAATAATATGGTAAACAAGTAAATACATGTGACATTAGTCAACAAACTAATCTTATCAAAGGTACAAAACACTAGAAAATGTCAATATTTTTGTGAAGGCTAAGTTATAGTATAGTAGCTGTAGCCATGGTTCTGCCTTCCCGTATGGAATGTTATTCAATAGGATAAGATAATCTCAAATGTCTTTATTACTTTCCTTCTAGTACTTCAATATGAAGACATTACAGTTAAAGTTCCAGTCTTTCCTCTGAGGTATAGTAATGCTCTCCAAAATCTATTTCCTTAGTATACTGCTGTATATGTCTAGATATATACTGTAAGATATAATGCAGACTACATACTTAGTGATATTTGAAAGAGAAGATAATTTCTCAGGTAATACTATCATATAAGATACTTTGAAGACACAGTTGAAATGACAAAGTTGAAATGAGGATGCGAGAACCCTATAAAAACAAAGTAAAGTGGATGATACTGTATGTATGAAGCATACACCTTCAGCTAGGTATCAAATGAACTGAACAATACTGAAAGTACAGCATTTAATATTACTCTAATGTACCAAAAAAAAAGGTATAGAAAGGTATTACTTATCAATGAGCTGTTTTACTCCTACCAACTGCATAAGAGATAGCAAATTGTGGCAGTTGCCAGCACAAAGAGCTAGAAGAAAAAAAAGTTAGTGGAGGGACAGCAGCATAATGGAGTAGCTCTCAGACACATGTACATGAGCTAAAAACCTTAGTGACAATATGCTTTACCAGGTGGGAGGTATAGATAACCCAACAACAGCATCCCACTTCCAATCTTCACAATTCCCGCTATTCAGAGAGAGAATTAAAACCTTAATCTAGAAATGTACTCCCAAGAAGCTGAGAAAAAAATCAGTCTCTTACTCTGTCTACAAATTCAGGGATTTTTTCCCCCTCTTATTGGATATTTTCTTTATTTACATTTCAAATGTCATCCCCTTTCCCAGTTTTCCCTCCTGACATCTCCTATCCTATCCTTCCTCCTCCTGCTTCTATAAGGCTGCTCCCCCACCGACCTATTCCGACCTCCCCACCCTGACATACCCCTACATTGGGGCATCAAGCCTTCATAGACCCAAGAGCTTCTCCTCCTATTGATGCCCAACAAGGCCATCTTCTGCTACATAGGTGGCTGGAGCCACGAGTGGGTCCACGTGTACTCCTTGGTTGGTGATTACTCCCTGGGATCTCTGGGTGGTCTGGTTAGTTGATATTGTTGTTCTTCCTATGGGGTTATGTAAACCCCCTCAGCTCCTTCATACCTTTCTCTAAGTCCTACACCGGGGGACACCGTGCTCCAGCTCAGTTTTAAACAACTGTCCATCTTTGCTTCTAAACTATTTTTCCATGACTCAATCATATGAGTGTAAATATCTTAACCATTGAATCAAGATTTTTCATAACACTGAATCTCTTCTGCTTAGAAGATAGCCTAAAATATTAAATTGGTTTCAAATTGTTTATTATTCCTGATAGTGAATAAGGAAAGGAGTCCACAAAGGACGGCTGACACTCCGGCTGAGTTTTCAAATTTTATGAAACATTGCGAAGCTAAAACAAAATGGCATCAGACAAAATTTCACTAAATTTTTAGGAAACTGAATTTCTCAAACTTTTCTGAAATAAAAAAATAATTGCCAACTGAATCTTAATGCCAAATAAAGCCCAAATTATTGTATGTAAAACATGTGCCAAAATGTTTTACTTCTATTAAGTTTATTCCCATAGCAAACTCCCCCAAGACAGATATTATCCATGATGAGAAAAAAGTAACTTTGCCTAAGGGAAATTAAATAAATTGCTCAAAGTAACGCAGTATAAACAGAGGAGCTGGCTTTGAGTGCAACGTTAGTTAAGTGCACAACCAATGTCTTGTCTGCTCTACAATTCTGTAGGGAAAGAAAAAAAAATGCAGAGAGGTAGTGTTTGGAAACACCAGAAGTTTTGATAGTAACTGACAGTAAACAACTATACAAGGAATACTGAATGTAATTTAACTTGTATTCTAGACTTTAGGGAAAAAAATTAAAATGTTTAGCTAAAATGAGAAAATTTAATGGTGATTCATTTTAAAATTACCATAGTTATTTTTTAAAGACTCTGAAATACAAAATAATAAAATAATTTTACTGCCTTTTTGTAAAGATATGACCTTATCTCCAGATGATGGTGTGATGCTCAGTTAGTGTCTCTGTGTGTCTTGTATGCATAATTCTTACTTGATTGTGAAAGCAGCATTTTCTTATGTCCTCTGAAGGATTACACATAGTATCCTTCAGATTTAGTGTAGTTCATAGTGTTCATTCGGTAATAGAAGCAGTTTCACAGACAATGAAGAAAATTGCAAGCACGCAGTGTCTCCATCATTTATGATACAAGTTCAGATAATTACTGACATAGAGAAGGAACATCAGTACAGTAGGGCCAAGGTCAGAAGAGCAACACAAGTCCATGCTGACATATGCCTTTTAGAACTTTCTGAGAAGACAATTCTTTTTTCTTTTCTTTTTCTTTTTTTCTTTTTTTAAATTTTGGTTGTTTTTGTTTTTTTGCTGTTGTTGTTGTTGTTTGTTTGTTTGTTTTTCGAGACAGGGTTTCTCTGTATAGCCCTGGCTGTCCTGGGAATCACTTTGTAGACCAGACTGACCTCGAACTCAGAAATCTGCCTGCCTCTGCCTTCGGAGTGCTGGGATTAAAGTCTTGTGCCACCATGCCTGGTGAGAGCACAATTCTTTAAAAGTATGGTTTGCCTTGTTCTGAGTGAAATGTACAGTATGACTTGTTTGCCAATAGGATTAGTAGAGAATCAAACTAACAAAATGAAGGTGAACTTAAAGTCTGAGGATAGCAGGTGAGGGAATTAAACACAATAGACATAGAAATAGGCCCAGTGGCACAGATCTACACTGTCCACCATTTGGAAAGCCTGACACAGAAGGTCACAAGTTGAAGACTCACCTCGTTTTCAGAATTATTTCAAGATCAGCCTGATTAACTTAGTGAGATCCTATCTCATAATAAAGTGATTTTTAAAACAATTGGGCTTTAGAGCAGTGGTAAAGTGTTGAGCATGTGCAATATTTAATGCAGGAATATATTTGCCAACCAATAAAGGCTTAGATGTAGTCTCAAAACCTAAAACTAAAGGAACCAAAATCAGAAACCTCCATATAGGCAGTATTATTTTGGAAGTAAGTCTCTCAACTATTTGATTTCCTCTACTCATTTCTATTTTTTTTCTTTTCTTTTCTTTTTGATACAGGGTTTCTCTGTGTAGCCCTGGCTGTCCTAGAACTCACTTTGTAGACCAGGCTGGCCTTGAACTCAGAAATCTGCCTGCCTCTGCCTCCCAAGTGCTGGGATTAAAGGTGTGTGCCATCACTACCCGGCTCCTCTATGCATCTATCCCTGTACTTTGTATTTTTTTTTTATCTATTTGTCTTAAAGAATCAATTCTCCTAATTAGAATGAATATGTCCAGACAGTAGGCAACCTCTGTGTCATGTCCTACATGCACTGTCTGCAATATACTCAGAAACATTACAAGAATAATCCAGATACTCCATAGACATTCTTTTCAAAAATTCATTTTGTGTGTGTGTGTGTGTGTGTGTGTGTGTGTGTGTGTGTGTGTGTGTGTGTGTGAATTTTCTTCATATTACATTTCTGGGGCACACTACCTTAAAGTATGCAGACAACTCAATTTTTACCTCCAAACTGTAACAATTGGTATCACAATATGCATGAAGCATCTTTTTGATTCCTGGTGTATTATAGCCTTCCATAAGTGCTAAATTTACTCTCCTAGCCAGTACTAAAATGTATAACCTGTTATATATTTATCATTCACAGAAAATTCTGAATGGCTTCGACAAGACAAGTTTGTAATTTAATACTATAAAATCTGTAAAATATTTGTAAAGATCTAATTCTATTAAACCAAATAAACATTTGTTCATATTTGCACTATAAAAAGATTATACAGTTTTAACAGATCGTGTGACCTAGCTGAATGAACATAGATTAACTATCCATATAAAAAGAATTTTTATTTTATTTTTACTTTTTTTATATTTTATGTGTATGTAAAATTTGTCTGCATGTATGTCCATTCAGTACATATATGTAATATTCATGGAAGTCAGAAGATGGCATGAAATCCCCTTTGAGTAAGTTACAGAGTAATGTGAGCTCCCAAGTGGGTGCCAGGGATCCTCTGGAAGAACAGCCAGTGCTCTCAACACTGGCCCATCTCTTCAGCCACACACAAATATAAACACACATGTCTATTTATAGGTATATATGAACAAGACTGGTAACTGAAACTGTGTGTGTGTGTGTGTGTGTGTGTGTGTGTGTGTGTGTGTCTGAGAGAGAGAGAGACAGAGACAGAGACAGAGACAGAGAGAGACAGAGACTTAGAGAGACAGAGAGATGGAAAGACATAGAAACAGAGAGAGAGACCTTTACTGAACTCCTAAAGAAATCAATTTTAATGCTAATAATTTTGACTTAGAAATCCTTGTGGTTAGAGAGAGCAGCAGAACAATTGTAGAATGTTATTTTGCTGTATTTTCTTTTAGCTTCAAATCCAAATGAAAACAATTATATTTGAAACATGCATTTAAGAAATGGCAGAATCATAAGGTCAAATTATCTCTAAAATAGAATCAAATGACAATTGAAATCTCTTATGAAAGACATTTGGCTCAGGAAAATTGTTTTCTTTTACTTGAGACTCAGCAGTTATACGTTTGCTGTTTTAAAATTACTTTTAAAGATTATCTGGGTATTATAATGGAATTGTTGTGCAAATATGGCTTAATAATAAAATGAGAGCTATTACAGTGTCCTTTGTGGTTCCATTAGGATCCATAAAGAGCTCAGAGATGCTTCACATGTCCCTGAAGTCTGCCCTCTGGTGCCCCAAGCCTATGCGACCAAAGTCACACTGCCTAGCTCCTCAGCCATGAAATAAAAATCAACTCTGAGCTCAAAAGGAGACTTGATAGATGTGGCCTAAATTCAATTTCAGAAAATCAAATGCTATCAAAGACTGATTCTGAAAGAAAGTTTTTCTATTGTTAAACAACTGCTACAAATCACCTCTAAACGGCCATTGAGCACAGTTTTAATTAGGAGATAGCTTGAGAGGCAGGAAGCACTTTCAATAAATCAGAGTTGACTTTTCAAGACAATTAACTGATTTTAGAAATTCTCAGAGATGTTAATTTTGCCTGGAAAATCATCTCACAGAAGTATGCATAGTAAGGAAACANCTGATATTAGTTCACAGGCTTTGTCTTAAGGGAAAACACTATTATCAAAGATAGTTTTTCTTCTTTTACAACTTTTAAAAAGTTAAGCAGAAAATTAAAATAAATTATGCTTGTTGAGCTTATGCTGCATAAAAAATGTCTTCTGGAACTTTCGTTCTCCAAGTTCTTACTCTTTATGTCATCAGGAAATTCAAATTTGATGGAAAGAAAGGCTCAGCCAGCAGATCTGAATTATGGGTTAGAATTCATAAGTTACATAGATAATTTATTTCATTAATTTAAGAAGCTATCCTACTTTTTCAAGGATATCATTGACTTGCATTCTTATTTTAAACTTAAATTAATCAGGCTATCTAACTTCAGTAACTGGAATCTTTTCAATATGAATAATAAATTCTGTTTTAGGTTAATTTTAAATAAATAGATATCACTTTAATAGTATCAACAGTTTACAATAAATGTCTTTGTCTATATCAGTATTATTTGTTTTATAGGCATTGTAGAACAGTAATTACTTTTGTTTATTTTTCAGAGATATTGTTGGATATATATATATATATATATATATATATATATATATATATATATATACTTGGAGCACTCACAAACATAAACAGTTTTCATTATTGAATATGAATTCGTTTGCTCAAAGAAAGATACAATTACAGCTTAATTCAATAATGATCTATATTGAATTGCTTGCATGATAACACACATGTCTTTAATGATATTAACCTCAAAATATAAATCCTTCGAAGCATCAAAGGCAACAATTACAGATAGATATCAGGATACAGAAACTGTGCAATTAGACAAGATCCTTAGCTGAGTATGAATTTAAAATAGGCAGTTTTAATATTGATTTCTGATATATATCTTTACAAAAAAAATGTTTTATTTTTTTTGTAAATCACTTTAATTTTGCCTGGCCATCCCATCAGATATACAAACTGAAGCTCTTTTTGAAATTGCAAAAAAAGGGGATAGTAAAGTATTGTGTTCAACTTTACTACTCCAATTCTGATTAGCGAGAATCAGTCGGTCAGTTACAAAGTCCTTGTTTGAGCAAAGGTGGCAGCAGAAACAAGAGGAATTAATAAAGAGATAGATCTGTTTGCAAAATGTCAAACAAGGATTCTATGAAGAAACACTTTAACTCCAATTTTGGTAGCTAATATAATTTAGGATCTCAGGTCCTGCTAGCTTTATCATGTGCTCCTCTTTTTCTCCCTGTAAATTGACAATATGTGTTTTGTTGGTTTTTTGGTTTTGTTTTTCTGTTTTCAATCTTAATTTTAAAAAGCTATTTAACTTTCTTTTCAACTTTGCTACTGTATTTCTAACTAGCCCAGAAGAGATAAATCAACGCCTGAACTGTAACCTTACACTTATATACTTGTTAAATGACTTTTTTACAGTCTGTTATTGCTAGAAATTGGATTGCTTTTAAACTAATGCTGTCTGGCAGGCAAAAGTGAGTGAAACCACAATGCCTGAAGGAACACTAATTACTTGTTTTAATTAGCAGCAATTTTCACTGGAGTATAATCTCCCTACAGGCCACTTTTCGGTAGGTGTGGAAAAAAAAAAAAAAAAAAAAAAAAAAAAAACTCATGTAGGAACAAACTGATAATCTCTTACTTGCCCCTAAATGAGAGCAAAATCTGTCTTTAGCGTAGACATATCATCGAGAAAGAGCCTCTAAACCCTCGGGGATCAGGCCTTACTAGGCTAGGCTACCCAATTCAAAGATCTTTAGCAATCACTTGTACAATAGAGCCCCTTATTTTATGCTGCTACATCATAAAAGTGGTCCTTTTGTTACATTTCCATCCTTAAAAGGGTCTTAATCCCTTTCTTTTCAGGCAGTCTGTGGCAAATTCCACTGGGACGTCCCATTCGCCACAAGGACTGAAATGGCCCACTTGGAAAGCAGCATGTGAGGCTTTCAGCCTTTTTTCCCCCTGCCACTCTCCAGAGAACATTAAATCGTACTTTTCATTCCTGTCACCATAGGGGGAACCCTCTTAATGATGACAGAGAAAGAAAAATTCCATCACACTGTCTTATGATACCATTCTGCTGTCAAGCAAGCGTTTCCCTGGTCAGAGAATCAAACATGGCTTCCAGCAGGTGGATGTCACTGAAGGTCATAGGCAGCAGAATGCGAGGTTACACACGAGGAAGCACGTGTTCCCACAGCAAATTAAGTCATCTGTGAAGCATTCTCATTTCCCGGCTACTAAATTTATGACTTCTTTCAAGGGTCATAACTGATTAGGTGCATATTCACTTTAGTGAAAGTATTTGAAAGTCTTGAGAAGCAGGCTTGCCCCAGTTAAAAGCTGTGAGAGAGGCACAGGACTAATGGGAATGAGTGGACTTTAAAATGTGTTTATCTGATTCTCTTATTACTTATTATTAAGGCAATAAAATCTTGAGTACTTAGATATTTTTAAAGACAGAACCTTTATCGTTGAACAGCAGCAATTTCAAAAGTAAACCTGGAAGAACGAGGATGAGTCACATTTTTATTTTTTAAAGAATAGAAAACTATTCTACACTTTACTTCTGAAGGCCTGAACTACACCATAGTCCACTGATAGTGTGCTTCCTGTTGACCTGACTACTGTGGTTTCTATATAGCTACAGCTAGACGTTTCGTTTAAAATTGAAAACAAAACTATTTTTTTTTTGTAAAATAAGGAATAAAGATTGAATCATGTAACAATAATTTTCATGTAATTCAATGTTTTATAATTAAAGCCAAATTTAGAAAAAAGCCATTATTCAGAGATTATATTACAATTTAAATTACTTTAAAATTCAAAGTATCTTTTAAATTATACCATAGTTCCTATTTAAATGATACAAGCAGGGGCTGGTGAGATGGCTCAGCTGGTAAGAGCACTGACTGCTGTTCCAAGGTCCTGAGTTCAAATTCGGCAAACAAGTGGTGGCTCACAACTATCCGTAATGAGATCTGACACCCTCTTCTGGTGAGTCTGAAGACAGCTACAGTGTAATTTTTTATAATAATAAATAAATCTTTGGGCCTGAGCAAGCAAGGACTGAGCAAGCTGGGCCAACAGTAGCAAGTGGAGTTGACCAGAGCGAGCAGGGCCGACCGGAGCAAGCAAACAACCAGATGAAGGCTCACAACTATCTGTACAGCAACAGTGTGTACTCATATACATAAAATAAATAAATAAGTCTTTAAAAATGATTTAAATTATACAAGAAAATTTATTGTGCTTTACACAAATGATTGAGAAATCTGTGTGTGTATATGTATATATAAAATTGACATTTGTAGTTACAAATAATGCTAACAGAAATATTTACTTGACCTGATAATTTTTTGTTGTTGTTGTTCTTTCTAGACAGGGTTTCTCTGTGTAGCCCTGGCTGTCCTGGAGCTCACTTTGTAGACCAGGCTGGCCAGGAACTCAGAAATCCACCTGCCTCTGCCTCCCAAGTACTAGGAATAAAGGCGTGTGCCACCACTGCCTGAGGATAATGATTTATTTTTTTTACAAAACTAAAAATGTTTTTGAATTTTTAAAAATTCTTGACAAACAACTTAAGAGATATTTTAAAGGTTTTATTATAATTACCATATATCATGGGAAAATAGTATACAGTAATAATTTAAATTTAATATTCATAACTTTCATTTAACTCATTTAAATTTCTCCAAATTAAGAATAACATAAGAAGCCAATTTAGAAGTAAAACTTAAGATGTATAGCATAACAAATTTTGATCCTGCACTTTCTCAGTAGCTCAGACACTGATATCTGCATCATTATTTGGAATATTGACGGATTAAGATAAATTTCCTCTAAAGTATATCTCACACCCGTTTGTTATTTTAGTGATATTTTGCCCCAGGAACTTGTAAAATGGCATCTTTGGCTGCTATTATGTAAAAAGTGAAACATAAAAACATTTATATAGATCGTTGAAACCTTGGTTTTAAGTTTGTTTTCTTCAAATGCAGGTTTCTGTTTAGGTCCTGATTGAGGTTCTGTTTGCCGGAGAGTTGAAAATGTAATGCATGAGCTGAGCTTGCAAAAAGAGATCTGAAGCAGAAAAAGTAAATATGTAGAATGAAAGAACAGTTGTAAGGGAGGAGAATGAATGAGGGTGAGGCTGTCCCATGTGTTTGTGTCCCATCCCAGATTACCTCAGAGGGACCTGCACATCCTAGGAATGCACTAGCCATCTCTAGCAGGCTAACAGCAACCTCTTGTAAGCACATGTAAACTACCAAGCCCAAACACTTAGCTATCTGTGGCTCATTTTTAATTAATTAGTGGTTACTTACCACCATCTCACTTTTTTTTAGTTAATTTTCTCTCTCTTTTTTTTTTTGGAGAAATAGGCAATTGATGTCTCTTAATTATCAAAAGAAACGTAGTTTTATTTCTAACAGTTGGATGCTAAATAAAGAACATCTATGTCAAGTGAGATTTAGGTTCAAACAGAACACACACCTAATTTCTAGTCAGGATATCTTGTTTACTACTACCTTCTAGTTTTTGCTTTTTGGATGAAAGGGAAGCATAATTCTCTAGAGATATCATTCATATTGAACACAGAAAAGGATGTTGGCAAAGCATAGGTTGGAATAAATCATCAGAGGTAGAAGCATACAATCTTCTTCCCCCTACACTAAGTATCAAGGTGCCTGCATTATTCAGTCTTAAAGATATCTCTATAGTACAGCTTGAGGTCAGGCATGGTGATTCCACCAGAGGTTCTTTTATTGTTGAGAAGAGTTTTAGCTAGTCTCGGTTTTTGTTATTCCAGATGAACTTGCTAATTGTCTTTTCTAGATCCGTGAAGAATTGAGTTGGAATTTTGATGGGGATTGCATTGAATCTGTAGATAGCTTTTGGCAAGATAGCCATTTTTACTATATTGATTCTGCCAATCCATGAGCATGGGAGATCCTTCCATCTTCTGAGATCTTCCTCAATTTCNATCTGTACAGCAACAGTGTGTACTCATATACATAAAATAAATAAATAAGTCTTTAAAAATGATTTAAATTATACAAGAAAATTTATTGTGCTTTACACAAATGATTGAGAAATCTGTGTGTGTATATGTATATATAAAATTGACATTTGTAGTTACAAATAATGCTAACAGAAATATTTACTTGACCTGATAATTTTTTTGTTGTTGTTGTTCTTTCTAGACAGGGTTTCTCTGTGTAGCCATGGCTGTCCTGGAGCTCACTTTGTAGACCAGGCTGGCCAGGAACTCAGAAATCCACCTGCCTCTGCCTCCCAAGTACTAGGAATAAAGGCGTGTGCCACCACTGCCTGAGGATAATGATTTTTTTTTCACAAAACTAAAAATGTTTTTGAATTTTTAAAAATTCTTGACAAACAACTTAAGAGATATTTTAAAGGTTTTATTATAATTACCATATATCATGGGAAAATAGTGAACAGTAATAATTTAAATTTAATATTCACAACTTTCATTTAACTCATTTAAATTTCTCCAAATTAAGAATAACATAAGAAGCCAATTTAGAAATAAAACTTAAGATGTATAGCATAACAAATTTTGATCCTGCACTTTCTCAGTAGCTCAGACACTGATATCTGCATCATTATTTAGAATATTGACGGATTAAGATAAATTTCCTCTAAAGTATATCTCACACCTGTTTGTTATTTTAGTGATATTTTGCCCCAGGAACTTGTAAAATGGCATCTTTGGCTGCTATTATGTAAAAAGTGAAACTTAAAAACATTTATATAGATCGTTGAAACCTTGGTTTTAAGTTTGTTTTCTTCAAATGCAGGTTTCTATTTAGGTCCTGATTGAGGTTCTGTTTGCCGGAGAGTTGAAAATGTAATGCATGAGCTGAGCTTGCAAAAAGAGATCTGAAGCAGAAAAAGTAAATATGTAGAATGAAAGAACAGTTGTAAGGGAGGAGAATGAGTGAGGGTGAGGCTGTCCCATGTGTTTGTGTCCCATCCCAGCTTACCTCAGAGGGACCTGCACATCCTAGGAATGCACTAGCCATCTCTAGCAGGCTAACAGCAACCTCTTGTAAGCACATGTAAACTACCAAGCCCAAACACTTAGCTATCTGTGGCTCATTTTTAATTAATTAGTGGTTACTCACCACCATCTCACTTTTTTTTAGTGAATTTTCTCTCTCTCTCTTTTTTTTTTTTTTTTTTTTTGGAGAAATAGGCAATTGATGTCTCTTAATTATCAAAAGAAACGTAGTTTTATTTCTAACAGTTGGATGCTAAATAAAGAACATCTATGTCAAGTGAGATTTAGGTTCAAACAGAACACACACCTAATTTCTAGTCAGGATATCTTGTTTACTACTACCTTCTAGTCTTTGCTTTTTGGATGAAAGGGAAGCATAATTCTCTAGAGATATCATTCATATTGAACACAGAAAAGGATGTTGGCAAAGCATAGGTTGGAATAAATCATCAGAGTTAGAAGCATACAGACTTCTTCCCCCTACACTAAGTATCAAGGTGCCTGCATTATTCAGTCTTAAAGATATCTCTACAGTTGATTTTATGGGAAAGAAGCTTGAATATCATGAAGAATTCAACCAACATTTCCAAGTATCATTTACTTCATGTCCCTCACTCTTTAATATTGTGACTGGTGATCAGTCTTTTATGAAATCCTATTAAACTTTGTAACTATCTAGGGGGTCTCAAAATGGTTTTGTCTTCATCACTGATTAAAGAATTAAAAGGCAAATTGCAGCCACAATACCCATTCAAGATTAAAGTGAAAATATATATGCCTCACAGGACATAGAAGAATGGGCTCCTCTAAGAGAGAAAGTTCTTGAGCCACAGCTCCTCTTTCCCTGGAGTGTGGGTTTTTAGATGTTTGGGACATAAAGCAGGTTCCCATTTCCTCAACGTGGGATTGCCTGGAATGGGGTCCAGATGATTTGAACAAAAATAGAAAGCAGGGTTGCTGCCAAAAGCGCCTACCAGTAGAAAGCTATCTGACTCCTCTGGTTCCCCAAAGATAATTTTATTTAATACCTGACAAATCCAAGAGTCGAAGATAAACATCATTATTTACATGTTTATAGATAGGTCATATATCAGAATTCCTACTGATCTTCAAAGCATTTGCTCCTGAGTAACACATCTTAAACAGTGGTGGATATGCTAGGACCTTGACTGGGCATGTGCACTTACACCCTGGATGGCTTAATTATTCTTACCCTAGAAAGAACATCTGTAATTTATTTGTTACAAATATAAGCAAAACAAATTTAAAATCAAAAGTAACTTTACATTTGATAAGACATGAAACTAGTAAATATTTTAATTACAAATAATGTCATCATTTCCCATTACTTTGGCATTCTATTCCTAAAGTTGGCATGTATTATTTGTGTTTTGTTTTGTTTTGTTTTGTTTTGTTTGTTTGTTTGTTTTGTTTTGTTTTGTTTTTCAAGACCGGGTTTCTCTGTGTAGCCCTGGCTGTCCTGAAATTCACTTTATATTCAAGGCTGTCCTGGAACTCAGAAATCCACCTGCCTCTGCCTCTGCCTCCCAAGTGCTTGGATTAAAGGCATGCACCACCATGCCTGCTGTGCCTTTTTTTTATTAGATATTTTCTTCATTTACATTTCAAATGCCACCCCCAAAGCTCCCTATACTCTCCCCCCTCACTGCTCCCCAACCCACCCACTCCTGCTTCCTGGCCCTGGTACAGGACCTCTCCTTCCATTGATGGCCGAATGTTTTACTATAATTTTTACATATTTTATATATGTGTATATAACAACAAGAAAAATTTGTTATGAATTTGAAAACGAGGAAAGAGACATATATAGGAATGATTGGTGGTAGAAAAGGGAGGAAGAAATTATGTGATTATTTTATAATTATAATCTCAAAAACAACAAATTTCAAACTATGATGAATAATGTACCATGTCTCGTGCTTGAAATAACAATATCAGACTTCAAAGGCATATTCATAAAAGATGAAGATATTTCTGGCTCTGGAGGAAACACATGAATGTCTTAGTCAGGGTTTCTATTCCTGCACAAACATGATGACCAAGAAGCACGTTGGGGAGGAAAGGGTTTATTTGGCTTACACTTCCACATTGCTGTTCATCACTGAAGGAAGTCAGGACTGGAACTCAAGCAGGTCAGGAAGCAGGAGTTGATACAGAAGCCATGGAGTGATGTTCTTTACTGGCTTGCTTTCCCTGGCTTGCTCAGTCTGCTCTCTTATAGAACCCAAGACTGGCAGCCCAGAGATGGTCTCTCCCACAAGGGGCCCTTCCTCCTTGATCACTAATTGAGAAAATACCCCACAGCTAGATCTCATGGAGGTAGTTCCCCAACTGAAATTCCTTTCTCTGTGATAACCCCAGCTGTGTCAAGTTGACACAAAACTAGCCAGTACACATGAACCTTTAGTTTCCATGTAAAGAATATGAGGAGGCACTGTTATTCTCTATTCTATGTATCCAGTTTATCCTTCCTGCTACTAGCTGAGCCATTGTGGCTTTTATCATGTAGGCTATTAATCAGTTTAATGTTGTCAATGCCATCCATGAAACAATAAAGGAAACTGGAGTCTCCTGGCAAGCATTTATCCAAATTTTTGATCCAGAAAAGTCAAGAAGTAATAAAATAGTATTTACTGTATTGTCACCAAAATTATAAATGCTATTCTACTGGTGTCGGTCCTACACACCTAGAAAAAAACAGAACAACCATGTTCAAAGTATTCTTATATATGTTGAAATACTTCATTGTTCTGATATATCAAATTATTAGTGCACTATTCTCTTCAATAGTTTGTCAAATGAATGTGTGTGAGATGAAACTACAGATAATTGTTTAATATTAAATATATTATCACAAAATGTAATTATATAATGCTGAATCTCCTTGATATAAATATAAATGTTTATATTATTACATTTGATCTGAACTTTTGCTCAAGAAGCTCTTCTTCTGAAATTATATTAAGGATGCTTGTCATGTGAAAAACTGATTTAATAGAGATGATAATTTCTAAGTCATGTACAATAGACTGAGCTGTTAATACAATTATTATTCTGGAGATGAACTAGTTAACAGATTTTATGAATTGCCCTAAAATGATGAGCCAATACACAGAACTTTATTGCTTTTAAGAGGTAAGAAGACGTTTTTTTTGTGCTCTATCACTTACAGTCCATTGTTGTCACTTGGGAGCCTGTACACAGTGTAATACTGGGAGGCAAGTACTCCTTCTTTCCTTTATCTCTTGAACATGCCACAAGTGTCCCAATTGATCAAGTTTTGTTCTCTCCCACTCTCATTCTCCAACTCTGGCTAGATTCAAAAGTCCTTTAAAAACAATACAGAAGCAAGTGTGGGGGTTGCAGCAAGGGAGAAATAATAAGTTGTAGATGGCAGAATTAGGATTTTGACTGAAACTGACAGTTAGAAATGATGAGTTAAAATAGCTGAGATGAATTTCAAAAGGACAAAATCTGGAAGAGGCATTATTATGGAGGAGCTAAGACAAAGGTTAAAGAGCAGGAATGATGGCTTTAAACAGACCAGGAGCAAAGAAATGCAGACTTGAACTTTATTAACAGGAATAGATATGAGTGACATGGAGCATTTAGAATCGACATTCCTTGACAAGTGCATGAATGCAAGGATGAGGCAGAAAGAATCAAATAGGAGTTTGAATATTTAAACCTGGATAACCCAGAGAGTTGAAGACATTGACAAAGACAGAGGTCAGCTAGAGGAACTGGATTGGGAGCCAGGTGAAATAAAGCATGGTTATTTCTGATTTGGATATGCAGGTTATTCAGGTAGAGATAATGACATTTTCCTTCTCAAAATTGAGAATTCAAATTCTATTTTGGGCTAGGTTCATGATTTTTAAAGTTATACTGTGCCAACTACAAAGAAAGGTGTTTTTATATGCACCCCTACTTACTTGTCAGAAGTTGTCCAAAACTACCATCTATAACTGAAGAGACACATAAATATCGGGAAATTATGAAATGTGCTACCAAATTAGTTTTTTTTTATGTAACATTTCTACCTAATGTTTCTTTCCTTATTCTATTTTCAATTCATTTTACTTCATATATGACTTTGTTTCCTACATTCTTCTCATCTTTAAATACTCTCACATTCCAAATTATACATTTCTAGGCTCCCTGATTAAGAGTAGTTATTCTAGCTTTTAAAATATAGACTTAGGTATTACTCAGAAGACTAATTTTGTTTGTATTTTTAACATGTATGAAAATATTCTGTATATTATCCAGAAGATGAGCTCTCAGGACAATCTTGTGCTCTTCATGAGCTTTCTAGAATCGGAACTGTTTTCTGAAGAGTGGGGAAGCGTTTCCTGAGTCATGAAAGTAGAAAAGGTTTGACACAGACATTTCATTTATGACTGAATGCTACAAAGTCTTTTACTTCCCGAATGTTGTCTGGTTCTTTTTCTTTCTGTTATTTATCATCTGTTTCAAGAACCTTCTCTAATAAGAGTTTGCCAGCATACGTATCTGTAGCGGGAAAGGTGGGCTCACCTCTGAGTAAACGCTGGGGCTGTGTAGCTGCAAAAGCATCTCCTGCAGAGGACCTAATTGAGGACTGCCTGAGAGACCAACGATTGCTAGTGTACATAATGTCAGTCAATCGGTATCTGTTGTTTAGAAGAGATGCTTTCTTGGGACCAATGGGGGCATGGGTGAAGGGTATTAAAGGAGCTTTCAGCAGTGCTCAGATGAGCTTGCAGGGGTGTTTCTCACCTGCTCCTGGAGTCTGTATTGACTCTGCACCAATAATCCCAAATCCCAAGGGCAGGTAGGATAAGGTGGAGGAGAGCAGTCTAGGGTACAGGCAACACTTACCTATACTAATATATCATTAGGAATCATCATATTGCTATGTTCATTTTGTAGCATAATTTCAGTATGCTTTTACCCTAGAGCAAATGAGTTATTTAGTCTCATGGGCTTGGCCTCACTAACAAGTTTCAGATCTGGATCCCATAAACCTGAAATAAAATCAAACAGTGGTTGGTTACTCCCATAACACTCCTACCAATATTAAAATAGTGGATATCTTGCAGGCAGGTCACTGTTGTAGCTCTTATTATTTGTAGCTGGGTAGAACTGACGCTTATTTCCCCCTCAAATAGAACATATAGTACCTTTTAGCATTATGAGCCACAGTGTGTAAGGGTGACACTTTAGCTCAGTAGAAGCTCCATACTTTCATGTTCAATGACATAAGTAAATGACATCATCAGCAACAGGATCATGCAATCTGTGTTGGATTACCAAGAGCACTAGAACTAGCCTGTGATGTTGAGTGCGGCATGTCTATGGGACCCTTTCACATTCCAAATACTAGAGAATATATTTGGTAGCATTCAGTAGTTAGTTGGAGCATTTTCTCCCCTTATGTAGTAATTTCATTTCAATACTTTTGTTTTTAATTTTTTAAATCTTTTTGTTACACTCCAGATTTTATTCCCCTCCAGGTCTACCCTTTAACTCTCCCACATCCTATACCTCCTCACTGCCCTCTGTTTCTATGAGGATGTCCCCAACCCCCATCCCCCACCCAATTAGACCTGTAAACTCCCTGGGGCTTCCAGTCTCTTGAGGATTACATGCATCTTCTCTGGTTTAACCCAGACTGGCAGTCCTCTACAATATATGTGTTGGGGGCCTCATATCAGCTGGTGTATGCTGCCTGGTTGGTGATCCAGTGTCTGAGAGATCAGAGATCTAGGTTAATTGAGACTGCTGGTTCTTGTACAGGGTCAGCCTCTTCATCAGTTTCTTCCAGCTTTTCCCTAATTCAACCAAAGGGGTCAGCAGCTTTTGTCCATTGGTTGGGTGAAAATATATACATTTGACTCTTTTAGCTGCTTGTTGTGTCTTCTGGAGGACAGTCATGCTAGGTCCCTTTTTGTGAGGGTTCCATAGCCTCAGTAATAGTGTCAGGCCTTGAGTCCTCTGCTTGAGCTGGATCCCACTTTGTGCCTGTCACTGGACTCTCTTTTCCTCAAGTTCCTCTCCATTTCCATCCCTGCAGTTCTTTCAGACATTAACAATTATGGGTCAGAGTTTTAACTGTGGTATGCTAACCTCTCGCTCACTTGATGTTCTGTCTTTCTGCTTGAGGTGCACTCTATAATTTCCCTTTCTCCACTGTAGGGCATTTCATCTAAGATACCTCCATTTGACTCCTGAGAGTCTCTCACCTCCCAGGTCTCTGGTAAATTCTGGAGGGTCTCCCCAACCCCCTACCTCTTGGGGTTACCTGTTTCCCTTCTTCCTGCTGGCCCTCAGAGTTTCAGTTCTTTTCTGCCATCTAATATCTAATCATGTTCTTCTCTTGGCCCCCACACCCCCTTTCCCTCCTTCATCCCTTGTGATTGCTTTCTTCTCCCTTCCAAGTGGGACTGAGGCTTCCTCACTTGGGTCCTTCTGCTTGTTGACCCTTTTGAGTTCTGTAGACTGTATCATGTGCATACTATACATTTTTGTTGTTGTTGTTTAGCCAATATCCACTTATTAGTGAGTATATACCATGCATGTCCTTTAGGGTATGAGTTATGTCACTCAGGATGATATGTTCTATTTCCACCCATTTTCCTGCAAAACTCATAATGCCCTCATTCTTAATAGCTTAGTAGTATTCCATTGTATAAATGAACCATTTTCTGTATCCATTCTTAAATCATGAGAAATCTGTTTTTTTTACAGCTTCTGGGTATCACAAAAAAGGCCTCTATGAATATAGTGGAACACATGACCCTGTAGCCTGGCAGGGAATCTTTTGGGGGTATTCACAAGAGTGGTATTGCTGGGTCTTCAGGTAGATCTATTTCCAATTTCCTGAGGAACATCCAGATTGATTTCCAGAGTGGTTGTACCAGTTTGCAGTCCCACCAGCAATGAAGGAGTTTTCCTCTTTCTCCACATCCTAGCCAACATGTACTGTCACCTCGGGTTTTGATCTTATCCTTTCTGATTGGTATAAGGTAGAATCTGAGGGTTGTTTTGATTTATATTTCTCTGATCACTAAGGATTTGAAACATTTCTTTAGGTGCTTCTCAGCCATTGGAGTTTCTTCTGTTCTGAATTCTCAGTTTAGTTCTTTACCATATTTTTGATTGGATTGTTTGGTTTTGGGTGGTTAGCTTCTTGATTTCTTTATATCTTTTGTGCATTAGCCCTCTATAAAATATGGGATTAGTGAAGATATTTTCCCAATCTGTAAGTTATCGAGTTGTCTTATTGATTAAGTCCTTTGCCTTACAGAAGCTTTCCAGTTTCTTGGGGTCCCATTTATTAATTTTTGATCTTAGAGAATGAGCCGCTGTCGTTCTGTTTAGGAAATTTCCCCCTATGCCAATGAGTTCAAAGCTCTTTCCCACTTTTTCTTCTATTAGATTCAGTGTATCTGGTTTTATGTTGATGTCCTGGATCCTTTTTACTTGAGCTTTGTGCAAGGTGACAAATATATTTCTATTTCCATTTTTTTATATACATGTATCCAGTGAGATCAGCACTATTTATTGAAGATCCTTTCCTTTATCCATTGCATATTTTTGGATTCTTTGTCAAAGATCAAGTGACCGTAATGATGTGGTTTTGTTTCAGGGTCTTCAACTCTATTCCATTGATAAATGTGTCTACCTTTGTGCCAATACCATGCAATTTTTTATCACTATTGCTCCGTAGTAGAGGTCGAGTTCAGGGATGGTGATTCCCCTAGCCATTCTTTTATTAAGAGTTGCTTTCTCTATTTTGGGTTTTTATACTTTCCAGATGAATTTCAGAATTGTTCTTTCCATGTCTTTTAAGAATTGTGTTGACAGAACTGTGTCTCTTTCTTACCTACAGAGGTGCCTTGTCTCCAAAGGAGCACACAGAAGGAGTTGGAGGAACAGCATCACGACCAAATCTTGCTCTCCTTTGGCTTATACAAAAAATAGTATGTGTGCACAGCCGGAAATGGGGGTGCACGCCTATGATTCCAGCACTCAGGAGGCAGAGGCAGGAGGATACTGAGTTGGAAGCTGGCCTGTACTACATACGCATGGAGACTTCATCTCAAAAGGAAAAAGAACTGGGGTTGGATAGACGGCTCTGGCTGCTCTTTCAGGAGAAGAGGGTTGGGATTGGTTTCTGCAGCCACATGGTAGCTTACAACCCTGTGTAACTCCAGTTCCAGGAGAGCAGAGGGCATGTTAAGTGGTGCACAGACAATCGTGTAGGCAAAGCACCCATACACCTATAATTTTTTTTTTTTTAAGTTTTAAAGGGAGGGAAGGAGGGAGGGAAGGATGGAGGGAGGGAGGAAGGGAGGGAGGGAGGGAGGAAAAGTACATACGTAAGGGAGAATGGCAAGGCAGACATCATTAACTGTTAATGGCGGGAAATTTTAGTAAAAATATACAGAAGTTCAAAAAAAAGAGAGAGAGAGAGAATTGTGTTGGGATCTTGATAGGAATTGCAATGAATCTGCAGATTGCCATTAGTAGCATGGCCATTTTTACTATCTTTATTCCATCAGTCCATGAGTGTGGGGCATCTCTCATTTTTCTGACATCTTTGATTTCTTTCTTTAGTAACTTGAAGTTATTGTCATACAGGTCTTCCACTTGTTTGATTAGAGTTACCCCAAGATATTTTATATTATCTGTGGCTATGGTGAAGGGAGTTGTTTCTGTAATTTCTTTCTCAGCCTGTTTATAAGTTTTATAAAGGAAGGCTACTGGTTTATTTGAGCTAATTTTATATCTGGCCACTTGCTGAAGTTGTTGCTCAGATGGAGAAATTCTATGGTAGAATTTTTGGGGTCGCTTATGAAGTTCTGATAAAAAGGTGTATTCTTTTGTTTTAGGATGAAATAGTCTGTAGATATCTGTTAAAACCATTTAGTTCATAACCTGTATTAGGTTCAGTGTGTCTCTGTTTAGTTTCTGTTTAAATGACCTGTCCATTGGCAAGAGTGGGGTATAGATGTTATGTGTATTTTGAGCTTTAGTAATGTTTATTTTATGAATGTGGGTGCCCTTGCATTTGGGGCATAGATGTTCAGAATTGAGACTTTCTTTTGGAGAATTTTCCCTTTGATGTATATGAAGTGTCCTTCTTCATCACTCTTGATAACTTTTGGTTGAAAGTCTATTTTATTGGACTGGGTAACTCCAGCTTGTTTCTTGGGACCATTTGCTTGAAAAATCTTTTTTCATCCTTTTACTCTGAGATTGTGTCTGACTTTGTTATTTAGGTGTGTTTCTTGTATACAGCAAAATTCTGGATCTTGTTTGCATATCCAGTCTGTTGGCTTATGTCTTTTGATAGGTGAGCTGTGTCCATTAATATTGAGAGATATTAAAGACAGATGACTATTGCTTCCTGTCATCTTTGTTTTGTAGGTGGCTTTATGTACTTGTGGTTCTCTCCTTTTTGCTTTGTTGTGAAATGATTAATATCTTGTATTTTCTTTGATTTAGGTACCTTCCTTTTGTTGGAGTTTTCCTTTTGGATCTTCTATCAGTCTGGATTAGTATTTAGATATTGTTTGAATTTTGTTTTGTTCTGGAACATATTGATTGCTGTATCTATGTTGATTGAGAGTTTTTCTAGGTATAGTAACCTGGGCTGAAATTTGTCTTCTCTTAGGGTCTGCATGACCTCTGACCAGGCTCTTCTGGCTTTTAGTGTCTCTGTTCAGATAGGTCTACCTTTGTATGTTACTTGGCCTTTTTCTCTTGCAGCTTTTGATATTCCTTCTTTTTCTATGTGTTTAATGTTTTGATTATTATGTGATGAGAGGATTTTTGTTTCTCGTCCCATTTATTTGGTGTTCTATAGGCTTCCTGTACCTTTATGGCTAGTTCTTTCTTTAGGTTGGGAGGTTTTCTTCTATGATTTTGTTGAAAATGTTTTCAGATCCTTTGAGCTAGGAATGTTCATTCTCCATTATTCCAATTTTTCTTTGATTTGGTCTTTTCATTGTGTCCTAATGTTTTGGGTTAGGATTTTTTTTTTATGATTTGAATTTTCTTTGACAGTTATGGTAATCTCTTTTATGGTATCTTCTACACCAGAGATTCTTTCTCTTCTATCTCTTGTATTCTGTTGGTAATACTTACATCTGTAATTCCTGACCTCTTTCCTACATTTTCTATTTCCAGGTTTAACTCCATTTGTCTTTTCCTTATTGTTTCTACTTCTACTTTTAGTTCCTGGACCACTTTATTTAATTTCTTCACCTGTTTGATTATGTTTTCCTGTATTTCTTTAAGGGATTTGTTTCCTCTTTAAGTGCTTCTACATGTTCACCTGTGTTTTCCTGTATTTCTTCAGTGAAGTATTTATACCATCTTTAAAGGACTGTATTATCTTCATGAGATAGGAATTTATATAGGCTTCTGGATTTTTTGCTGTATTGTTGTATTCAGAGCTTGCTGTGGTGGGAGAACTGGATTCTGATGATGCCCACATATATTGGCTTCTGATGCTTATGGTCTTGCACTTGCCTCTCACCATCTTGTTATCCCTGGCATTTGCTGTTATGGGTGACTCTGCCTGGAGTCTGCCTCTTTTGTCCCTGGGTTTGGTTTCTTCAGGTCTTCTGGTAGGCCTGCCACCCTGGCTGTAGCAGACCTTCTGTGGGATCTTCCGACTAGGGACTAGGGGTCTTTAGCTGGGTCAGAGAATCTGCTGATCTGTTACCCTGGCTGTAGTAGATATCCTGGGAGGCCTTCAGACTGTTAGGCCTTTAGAGGAGCAGTCAAACTGTTGATCTGTGTGCAGCAGAACTCCTGGGAGGCTTTCAGTCTGTTGAGTCAGTTGACCTGCATGTCACAGAGCCCTGAGAAAGTCTTCAGACTGTGGTGTTGATTGCCCAGTTGCCTTGTGTACAGAGGAAATCCTGGGATGCCTTCAAGCTGTGGTATCTTCAGTGGAGGAGACAGGCTAGTGATCAGGTGCTCCGTTTCCCTGTGTGCAGCAGATCTCCTTGGATGCCTTCAGGCTGTGATGTTAGTTGCCCTGTGTGCAGTGGAACTCCTGGGATGTGACAGGCTATGGTGTCAGATGCCCTGAGTACAGCTGATCTTGGGATGCCTCAGAATGTGGGAGAGCAACTAGCTAGCTGTCTGTCTCAGTAGAAAGGCCCTGGCAAAGGAGGAGTGGTATTTGACAGGCAGGAGTTTTAGGGGTTTATGTGTCCCGAGTCCATTGGGCTCCCAATGGCAGCTGTGGGACTTTGGGAAGGTTATTACCAAATGTTCTCAGTGCAGCAGATCTCCTGGAATACCTCAGGATGTGGTTTCTTCAGGGAAGTAGACTAGTTAGCAGGCTGTCCCAGCAGACAGGAATTGGTGGAAGGAGAGTGGTCTTAAATTCTTTTATGGAAGCTTCTACAGAGGTAGGTTTCCATGTGGATTTTTAAAGGTCTTAAGTTTTAGTTTTCCTTCCTCTTGCTCTCTTTTTCTTTGCTTGCCCTTCCTCTTCAATTTAATCCTCCTATTCTAATTTATGTCTGTCCCTCTTTGTGGGGAGGTTTGTACAAGCCACAAGAAGACCCACAGAGTAAAGTAAGTGTTTTTCTTAAAGTGTAAGGCAACTGAAAATATCTACTAGACTACATTTTTAATTTTATAAACTCGGGGCTGGAGCGATGGCTCAGTGGTTAAGAACACTGACTGTTCTTCTGAAGGTCCTGAGTTCAAATCTCAGCAAGCACATGGTGGCTCACAACTATCCATAATGTGATCTGATGCCTGCTTCTGGAGTGTCTGAAGATAGCTACAGTATACTTACATATCTTAAATAAATAAATCTTTAAATAATTCATAAACTCTTAGGTGACACAAGGCAGAAAATGTTCTTTCTTTTATTTCCTGAGTGATAAACTCTACACTGTGTTTTTAACCAGGATCACAACTAAATCCATGATTTTCATAAACGTGTAACAGAGTCCATTAGCCTAGCTAACATAAATCTTCATCAATGAAGCTGCATAATTTGAGCAGTACTAGCCTGTACATAACTCTAACACAAATGTGTTAGCAGTAAAGAAGAAAGTGAACATTAATAGCCAGGAGTTGACATAGCATTGTTCTGTGTAGGAAGGCTTATTCTTCATACATTGCACATGTGTATTTATTTTGCTCAATGGCAAGAATATGAGATAATATCCAGGGTCCTCATCTCCATCTACCTTCTAAGAGCTCCAGAAATCAACCACCTGAGCTGGTGTTATGATGTTGCATCTCTATAATCTCTATCTATCTCAGAAAAATGATCAGTTAAGATAGTATATTAACATGAGAAAAACATTTTAAATGTTAGCAACTAATACTTTGAATGGTTATTACAAATTACTACCTAGACTTCCAATTAACAATTTCCATTAAAGTAATTTATAATAGGCAATTATAAATCTATACACAGATACAGAAATAGTAAAATATAGAGATGAAGTGACATGCTAAAAATTAAAGAATTAAGAAGTATAGTTGAACTCTAAAATCATGTTCTTAACCTCTTCTTTTCTGTCCTCCTTTAATTGAAAGACTGAACAGCATTTGGGACTAGGGCTAATTTATGTTATTGCTACACTAACTCCACTGTGATGACCTCTAAACTCTTTCTGCAAACGATTAAACTGCACATACCACCAGAAAGCATGAGCCTTCTATTACAAGCAGATGAATTTATTTCTAACTGAAAGTCTTAATTCTCCCAAACTTGTTGCTACTTCTGGATAGTTCACAAGTCTCACAGTTCAAAGATAAATCCAAACTAAGAGGGTTTTTTTTTTTTTTGTTTTTGGTTTTTTTTTTTTTTTTTTTTTTTTTTTTTTGCCCCTTTGTCTTCTGTGAGGGAAAATCATTAGTGACGCTAGAGAAGATGCTTGCTGTAACTTTGAGTTTAGCACAGCTGTAGTTCCCACAGCATGTTGGTAGAGGCAAGTCTGCACTGTCTGTCATCAGCATCCTTCACCAAGCCCATGTGTCTGTCACCTGTAGCAGGAATGTGGCAAGCTCAACCTCTCTGACTTCATTCAGTACTGCACTTCTGCCAGGTCAGCATAACTTTTTTTTTTTCTCTCTCATTTTCTATTTTCAGAGTGAAAAAGTTTTGTGTCTTCATTACTGTGAACTTTAACATAGCCATGTGGCTGCCTGCTTTATTTCCAAAGATTCCTGTTGATGACAGCATTTTTGTGAAAGTCCATTTTTAAATAGCACCAATGTTTATTCTTTAATTTTTTTTCGGATTATCTAAGAGATTTGATTTAATTCGATATGCTATTTCTTTTTAAAGATTTATTTAAGTATTGAGTGCTCTATCTGTATGTAGATCTGCATATCAGAAGAGGGTGTCAGATCCCAGTATAGAAGGTTGTGAGCTACCATGCAGTTGCTGAGAATTGAACTCAGGACCTCTGGAAGAGAAGACAGGGCTCTTAACCACTGAGACATCTTTACAGCCCAATATATATATATTTTAATAATAGGAGACAATCCTTGCCAGAAGTTGTTCAGTACAATGTATCATAAATAGAAAAATTGGACAAGTTAAAGAATAAATTAGTAAAATTAGACCCACAAACAAATTTAGATATACAGTAGAATATAATCTCTTATTTCATTTTTTCTGTAATGATATCATTAGATTATAATAGATAGCTATAGAATAGAAACATTCCCTTATTTCTTATAATTTTAGGAGACTTAAATTGCTTGTATCAAAATTCATACTAGTAAATTTTAATTATTTGTTTTAAAATAAATTTTATTTTTTATTCTTCTTATATAAGAGAACTGGAAATTTTATAGTGGTTCATCTTGATAAAACAACAAAAACAAAGAGAATTTTGGTATAAACTTTAAGTAAAAATAATCAAAGGAAATCCTCTTGCTAGCTTTCCCCAGCCTTGTATCTTTAGCAGTCTATGACAAGGTCAACTTGGTTAAAACTCAGTTCTTCTCAGATATATATTCACATGTAACACTGACACATTAAGGTAAATATCACAAAACATTTTGTCCTTAAAACATAGCTGTTGTCATAATAACAAGCTGCTGGTCCTAGCATTGGGGCATTTAGTGATCTCTGACATTTATGATAAATTATATACCAAAGTGCTGACAGCCTTGTTATAGGAAGCCAGAGGCTCATGATTTCCAGCCTCCTGTCCTTAAGTGCATAGGTGAAATGGCAGCAAGAGGCATCTTGGACAGAAAACAACTACAGCAGGAGCTAAAAGGAAATGAAACCCTAAAGTTGAACCATTTAACTTTGCAGCTATATGTTCTACATTGTGCTTAAAACCACCGAAACATTTTATCCTTTGGAAGAGCCATGTCACTTAAAATGGACTGAAAATTTCCACATCACCACAAAAGATTTGATTCTTACTTGAATCCTGAGGATAGTAGAGTCGTGGAGTGTAACACTTTTCAATAAAATGTATCTCTTAGCAATCTCTCCTGCACAGAGAAATTTATGGCATATAAAAGTAATGTGAAACACATTTTTCAAAGCTGGTTTGCCAGGAAATCCAGTAACATCAGGTAAACTTAGGACTACAAGACTATCAGATATCCACATTTTTAAGCACATTTTCAGATATATTTGATAAAATAGAATTTTCCTTTAAAAAATTTGTTTGTATTTTTTTTTTTGGTCAAAAATAACTGTTTTATTATCACTTTTCAGGAAAAAGTAGGCAACTGAATGCACAGAAAAGAAACCTTGAATGTGTTAGTATCTTGAATAAATAATGAACTAAAAAAAACTGAACATTAACAAAAATATCACAGTTAAATATGGGATGTAGAGGCCGGGCATGGTGGCACAAGCCTTTAATTCCAGCACTTGGGAGGCAGAGGCAGGCGAATTTCTGAGTTCGAGGCCAGCCTGGTCTACAGAGTGAGTTCCAGGACATCAAGGGCTATACAGAGAAACCCTGTTAAAAAAAAAAAAAAAAAAAAAAAAAAAAAAAAAAAAAAAAAAAAAAAAAAAAAAAAAAAAAAAAAAAAAAAAAAAAAAAAAAAAAAAAAAAAAAAAAAAAAAAAAAAAAAAAAAGGATGTAGAACTAACAAGAGTGTTATTAAATAATGAAACACTTGCCTGAGAACACTAGTAAAATTGTTCCACATCTGTCACCATCAGAACGATGCAAATTAAAAGCTATTCTGAGATTTTATTTACCTTCAGAGTGGACAAGTTAGACAAAGCACATGACAGTTCATGCTAGAGAGGATGAAGACAAAGAGAACTGTTAACCTGTGCTGGTGGGAGTAAGATTCCTGTGGAGATCAATGTGGTTAGTACTAAAAGATATTAAGAAGCACAGGACATGGGCTGCAGAGATGGTCCAATGGGTAGAGAATTGGCTGCTTTTCCAAAGGTTTGATTCCCAGCACCCACATGGGAGCTGACCCCTGTAACTGATGTCTCAGGGGATTTAGTGCCCTCTTCTGGTCTCCATGAGCACTACACATACATGCAGACAATAACTGCACACACAATAAGAAAAAATAAAAGACAGATAGAGATCTACTATTCTAAATATGACACGGCAATTTCACCAATCTCTTTGCCTAAAAAAGTCCTAAAAATAACATCAAATGTCAAGACAGCATGGATTGGATAATTCTATTGGGGTTTCATGACCAGCAGAAGAACTAGAAGCAACTAATGGCTGCAGGTAGAGGGAAAGCCAAGCTTGTCCATGATGTGCCTCTTCATAGTTTAGACAAAATTTAGAGGCCCGCATTAAATGCATATGACCAACAGTAAATAAAAACTCAGTTATCTTCGTAAATTTACATTCAAATATATGTATATAATTATTACAATTAAAGAATAGGAACTGGGCAGTGGTGGCTCATGCCTTTAATCCCAGCACTTGGGAGGCAGAGGCAGGCAGATCTCTGAGTTTGTGACCAGTCTGGTCTACAGATTGAGTTCCAGGACAACCAGGGCTACACAGAAAAACCCTGACTTGGAAAAAGCAAACAAACAAATGAACAAACAGATTAGGGATACAGGATTTGGGGGTGAGAGACAGGGGAGAAACCATGAAGAGGAAAGAAAGACAGAAAATGATGTGAACACAGAGATCTAATATACAAAATCTAACAATAGAAATAAACAGAAAGAAGAAAGAATTCCATTGTCAGCTAGAGTGGTGCCCATGTTTAAACCAAACACTCAGAAGGCAGAGCCATGAGAATCAGAACAAGGTCTATTTCAGCCTAGACTATTGTAAATTCCAGAACAGACAGTGTTACACAGAGGGACTGGAAATTTTGTTCAAACAAAACTAAATGTTATAAAAAATAATTAAATACCAACAAAACTTCCCTGTTATCACTTTTTAGAGGTTTATAAAAATGAAAAAAAACTATATTGAACCTGTATATATGTATGTAAATAAATTTCAGTCTATATTTTTATAATTTTACTCCCATCACCTTTTATGTGAGAATTATAGTTTAGACATTTCAGAAACAAACTGTAAGTCTGTAGTTTTCTAGGAATAGAATCTTCCCTTTATTTTGTAGACTTGCTGTCATTTAATGCTCTTGCCCATCTTGTTCCCCTCCCCACCTCTCTCTCAGATGTATTCTCCTTGAAGCTATCTGGAAGGCCCATGAGTACTTCTTTAGGAAAACTTGCGAAATACCAACAGGTATGAATTTTTCATGGACTGAGAGTTGTGTATGTTTAGAAATTAATAATAAGTAATATTTAGTGCTTGTAAGAAAGTTCTTTTTCCTTTCAAATTAAGAAAACATGTTTTGCATTTTCAGAGACATCTAAAAGTAAAAGAGAAGCAGAGGGTCGAGGTGTTAGGCCATGCATCCCAAGTTCATCTTTCTTGATGTCTGAATAATTATGGCTCACAACAGACTATATGGTTAGAACTTGAATGACCTCTATAGAGCCACGCTGTACAGGATTAAAATTAAATCTACATGAGGTGCTGTCTTTTCCTATCCCTTCTCCAGAGAGTCCCTCTGGTCATTCAGTTCAAGTATTAGAAGGCTTTCATGGGAATACTGTTATTGCCTTACTGAATTCTCCTGTATATAACCATGTACCATTCTATTATGGTATATTTTTCTTATAGTTTTGAATTAATATTGTATGGAAGTTGTTTGTTTGGTCTTTAGGGACAAATACTATAACTCATTTTTATTACTGGCACCTATTAAAGTCTAATCATAATAGGTGCCATTATCATAAAATAAGGAGCTCTTTAATTTTTGGGTAAAGTTTTACTTGATTGCCTTGAGATTCTCTGTCTCTGTCTCTGTCTCTGTCTCTGTCTCTCTCTCTCTCTCTCTCTCTCTCTCTCTGTGTGAGTGTGTGTGTGTGTGTGTGTGTGTGTGTGTGTGTGTGTGTAATACAAAAGATTCAGGTATAAAATGACATTTTAAAATAGCTCCCGGGATCCAATGGGGATGATTTTAGCCAAAATGCGCAGAGAAGGGGGAGATAGAACCTGTAAAGACAACCTCCATCAGATAGGCACAGCCTCCAGAAATGTTCTTGTCCAAAGGAAGAAAGGGGACAAAAAAATGGAATAAAGATTGAAGGAAGGGCCATGCTGGGACTGCCCCACCTGGGGATCCATCCTCTGCAGACACCAAACCCTACATGGTTGCTGACACAGTTGCTGTTGCCAAGAGGCACTTGCTGACAAGACCTGGTATGACTGCTCCTTGGGAGGTTTGACTAGCAACTGACCAATGCAGATGCAGATAGTTAGAGCTACCCATCAGACTGAGCTCAGGGACCCCATGGACTGGAGAAGCTGAGGAGGGATTGCAGCCCTACAGGAAGAACATCACCTGGCCTGGTCCACAACCCAGTGCTCCCAGAGACTAGACCACCAACCAAAGAGTGTACAGGGAGGAATCCATGACTCCAGATACATATGTAGCAGAGGATGGCCTTGATTGACAGCAATGGGAGGCCCTTAATCTTGTGGAGGTTTGATGCTGCAGCATAAGGGAATGCTGGAGCGGTGAGTTGGGAAAAGGTGGGTGGGGAAGCACCCTCAGGGAGGCAAAGAGGAAGGGTGAGAGGGAGGATGTGGGATGGGGTGTTTGTGGAGGGGTAACCAGGAAGTGGGTTATCAGTTAAGATGTAAACAAATAGAATTATTAATTTAAAAAGTCGGTTTTCTCACAAAAAATAGATACTCTCATAACAAAATTGCAGTATCACAATTTATAAATAATTTGGTAAAAATTTATGACTATCAAAACTGTCTACTCAAGAGAGTTCTGTTTTGTTTTGTTTTTTTTTTTGGTTTGTTTGTTTGTTTGTTTGTTTGTCTTTGAACTAACTTTCCTTCCCAAGGTGACTCAACAGAGTTCCAGAGAGAAAGGTATGGTGGTAAAACCTGGGTTTACTAGAAGTGCACCCTAAAATTCAGTGGGAATTTGGAAGTGTGGGGCTGGTGTGATAGTGACCTGCCAGTGGGAATTAGCAAGCTGGGGGAGAGATTTCAGATCTCTGAGTGAGAGTATCCACAAGATGAGAACAGGTCAGCCAGCCTACCAGGGCCAGGTAACTTGGGTTTGGTGTAGCTTGGGTTGAATTTTTTTTTTTTTTAATATTTCCCAAAACACTGCCCTGCTAGGCTCCTGTCTGTAAGCACCACCTAGCATCTGTAACAGTGACATGGATTGGTGCCTGGCTATGGGATGGATCCTAAGTTGGGCCGGTCACTGGTCAGCCATTCCTTCAGTCTCTGCTCCATTTTGTCCCTGAATTTCTTTTAGATGGGATCAATTTTGGGTTGAAAATTTTGTAGGTGGAGAGATGTTCCCATCCCTACATGGATGTTTTGGTCTGATTACTGGAGGTGGTCTCTTCAGGTTCCATATCGCCACTGTTGGGCATTTCAGCTAAGGTGACTAGCAATGAATCCTGGGAGGCTTTGCCATCACCAGGCTCTTGAGATTTCCAAGAGAGTCACTCCAACCCCTACCCCCAGCAGCTGCATAGTCCTATTTATCCTCCTGGCCCTTGGGTATCTCTCTTGTCTCCCTAAACCTGACCCTGCACCCCTATTACTCTTCCTCTCACCTTTTCCCCCACCAGCTCAGGTTCACCCTCTCTGCCTCTCATGACTATTTTGTTCTCCAATCTGAGTGGGATTCAAGCATCCTCACTTGGGCCTTCCTTTTTATTTAAATTCTTAGGGTCTGTGGGGTGTATCAATGTATGAAGATTGGGGCCTGGATTACATCACTCAGAAGGTTTTTTTCTCTTCTTTTTTTTTTTTTTTCAATTTTTTATCAGATATTTTCTTAATTTACATTTCAAATGCTATCCCAAAAGTTCCCTCCACCCTCCCACTGCCCTGTTCCCCTGCCCACCTACTCCCACTTTTTGGCCCTGGCGTTCCCCTGTATTGGGGCATATAAAGATTGCAATACCAAGGGGGCTCTTCTCCAAATGATGGCTGACTAGGTCATCTTCTGCTACACAAGGAGCTAGAGACACGAGTTCTAGGGGTTCTGGTTAGCTCATATTGTTGTTCCTCTTCTAGGGTTGCAGACCCCTTCAGCTCCTGGGATTCTATTTCTAGCTTCTCCAATGTGGGCCCCGTGCTCCACCTTATAGATGACTGTGAGCATCCACTTCTGTATGAGACAGCTATATCAGGGTCCCTTCAGTAAACACTTGCTGTCCTATGCAATAGTGTCTGAGTTTAGTGACTGATTATGGAATGGATCCCCCAGGTGGGTTAGTCCCTGTATGGTCCATCCTTTCATATTAGCACTAAACTTTGTCTCTGTAACTCCTTTCATGAGTATTTTGTTTCCTATTCAAAGGAGGAATGAAGTATCCACACGCTGGTCTTCTTGATTTTCTTGTTTTGCAAATTTTATCTTGGGTATTCTAAGTTTCTGGGCTAATATCCATTTATCAGTGAGTGCACATCCAATGACTTCTTTTGTGATTGGGTAACCTCACTAAGGATTATGTCCTCCAGATACAACCATTTGCCCAAGAATTTCATAAATTCATTTTTTTTTTTCTGTTTCAGGTTCTATATTATCTTTTTTATCTTTTATTGATTTATTTTTTTTCCAATATTTATTAGATAACTTCTTCATTTACATTTCAAGTGTTATTCAGAAAGTTCCCTATACCCTCCCCCCTCCCGGCCCTGGTCCCCTACACTCCCGCTCCCACATCTTGGCCCTGGTGTTCCCCTGTACTGGGGCATATAAAGTCTGCATGACCAAGGGGCCTCTCTTTCCAATGATGGCCAACTAGGCCATCCTCTTCTATATATGCAGCTAGAGACATGAGCTCAGGGGGTACTAGTTAGTTCATGTTATTCTTCCACCTATAAAAACAGCAAAGGCTTGTGCTGTAAGATCAAGAATTGACAAATGGGACCTCATAAAGTTGCAAAGCTTCTGTAAGGCAAAAGATACTGTCAACAAGAGAAAAGGGCCACCAACCGATTGGGAAAGGATCTTTACTAATCCAAAATCAGATAGGGGACTGATATCCAATATATATAAAGAACTCAAGAAGGTGGACACCAGAAAATCAAATATCCCCATTAAAAAGTGGGGCACAGAGTTAAACAAAGAATTCTCAACTGAGGAATACAGAATGGCTGAGAAGCACTTGAAAAAATGTTCAACATCCTTAATCATCAGGAAAATGCAGATCAAAACAACCCTGAGATTCCACCTCACACCAGTAAGAATGGCTAAGATCAAAAATTCAGGTGACAACAGATGCTGGCGTGGATGTGGAGAAAGGGGAACACTCCTCCATTGTTGTGCCCTGATTGTTGTGCCCATCTTCTGCACCTGAGATTCTCTCTTCCATCTCTTGTATTCTGTTGCTGATGCTCACATCTATGGTTCCTGATTTCTTTCCTAGTGTTTGTATCTCCAAAGTTGTCTCACTTTTGGCTTTCTTTATTATTTCTATTTCCCTTTTTAGGTCCTGGATGGTTTTGTTCAATGCCATTACCTGTTTGGTTGTGTTTTTCTGTAGTTATTTAAAGTATTTTAATATTTCCTCTTTAAGGACTTTTACCTCTTTAGCATTGTTCTCCTGCATTTCTTTAAGTGAGTTATTCATGTCCCTCTTCATGTCCTGCTTAATGTCTTCTACCAGCACCATGAGATATGATTTTAAATCCGAGTCTTGCTTTTCGGGTGTGTTGGGTTATCCAGGACTGGCTGAAGTGAGAGTGCTGTGTTCTGATGAAGGTGAGTGGTCTTGATTTCTGTTATTAAGATTCTTACATTTGCCTTTTGCCATCTGGTAATCTCTGGAGTTGGTTGTTATAGTTGTCTCTGGTTGGAGCTTGTTCCTCCTGTGATTCTGTTGGCCTCTGTCAGCAGACCCGGGAGCCCAGCTCTCTCCTGAATCTCAGTGGTCAGAGCAGTCTCAGCAGGTGAACTCTCCTTTTGCAGGGAAGGTGCATGGAGTTTTGGTGTTCCGACCTGCCTCTTAGGTAAAGTTGAAGACTCTATATAGGGCCTGTCCTAGAAGATGTGTTGCCTCTGTGGTCTGCACACTCACCTGCACAGACTGGTCTCTGTGGGAGCCTTTGTAGTCCATGAACTGACTTGAACAGACTGGTCTCTGGGCGACCTGGGACCCAATAAGGCTCTCTCACAAGTTCCAGCAGGGAAAGCCCTCCCAGGCTGAGAATTCTCAGGTGAGGAGGGATCCTGAATGTCTAGAGCCCAAAGCTAGGTGTGTTCCAAAAGGTGCACTGTTCAGCCATTTGTTCACTCACCATTTGCAGTCTGTGAGTTGACCTGAGCAGACTGGGTCTGAGTGACCTGGGACCCAATATGGCTTTCTCACAAGTTCCTGCAGAGAAAGCCCTTCCAGTTGGAGAACTGTCCTCAGGCGGGGAGCATGCTGGGATATCTAGAGCCCAGCGCTGTGTCTGTCCCAAAAGGTGCACTGCTCAGCCTTTGCTCACTCACCCTTTGCAGTCCGTGAGCTGACCTGCACAGACTGGGTCTGAGCGACCCTTTGCAGTCCGTGAGCTGACCTGTGCAGACTGGGTCTGAGTGACCTGGGAACCAATATGGCTCTCTCACAAGTTCTGGCAGAGAAAGCCTTGTTTTGTTTTATTGTGTAAATACTTCCTTATCTTGGTCTTGATGACTAGATAAGTATATCTACCTATTTGATTAGTATTGTGAAAAAACAAATGTGGTATCCAGGCTTAAAATGGAATGAGTTCTTATAAAACCTGCATAATTCAATAAAGGTAGCATCAATTTCAAGTGGAATATCAATTATGTAGATTCACAGGAGAGAATTTATTGTTTATGTTAAGGATAAAGCACATTTTTACCATTTTTAATACTAAACTTCACATTCAATATATTCACATTCAATATGTTCATTTGTATTTGACTCTTGGTATCCCCATGTTAAATTGATAAAATAAAAATATACTCAAAAGAAAAATCTTGACTACCTCTCACATATTCAACTTGATCTCCCCATCAGTTCTTCACCTATCTGCCTTTGTATCTTCAGTATTTCTTTACATTTCAGACACTGAGTTCATTGTCCTCCACTTTATAAACAAATCTTCCCAATGAACTCTCTTTAGTCCTTGCCTGCCTTTTAGCATCATGCTTATCTGGCTTGAAGAAAACTGCTAAAAAGTGATCAACATCAACCCCACTTGCTTCTTCTCCTTTTCTCTCCTTTTTCTTTTATTCATTTTTATTGTTCTGAATTTATTTTTTAGCAAAATGACCAATAAAGTTTACATGTCAACCCAATCTCAGAATAATCTTGCTCAAGGGCATTTGAAATACTGAGTCCCATCTTCTCATTATGGTTAATTGCCTGTGGGGTCAGTAAGTGTATACAACACAAGGGCCAAGTGGGGTTCACTACTTTGGAGAAAAACCTAAGGCACTTATCTGAAAAAATTATCAGGTTGTTACCATGTTGCCAATGTCTCTAGCTGAGCCTGGGGATTAGTAAAGATGATCCAATACACAGGCCTGAGTGGCTGCTTTGACCTTTTCTATACTTGCTCTACTTTATCTAGTCTTTGAATTCTTAGGTCTAACAAATTAATATGCACACCTCTTCCTTCTATAAGTATATTAAATAATTGAAACTAATCTAGTCCATTGACTAAAATTATGCCTAAATCATTAAATTATAAAATTTTATTTATCTATTTTCTGAGTTCTAGACCTCTATAATAAATAAATTAATATATATACATATATATATATATATATATATATATATTCAGCATTTCTACTTGGATATTGTTTGCCTATCAAAACCTTGACATATATTTAGCACCTAGCACAGAATCTTCTAAATAATATGCTTATGAACAATAAAATATATATTCTTGCATAACATTTATGCATGAATGTTCAAGAACATATTAATTATATCATTCCCAAGCTAAAAGTGCTCTTATTAGTGATAGAGCCAGAAAGGCATTTCTATAGTACAATAAGTGAACGATACATTAATCACTGCTATGACAAAAGAGCTTTACACATAATATAAAGTTGGCAGGTGAAACAACTGCATGTTATATAATTTCATTTAGGTGGTCACCCTGGAAAAGGTAAGTACTACTAACATTAAGTAACTTACTGGATTTCAAGACCTGGTGTGAAAACAAAGAGCTATTAGGAATAAGCACAAATTTTAGAGGGAACCATTATTGTGAGTTAAAGTTAGATTAAGTAATATTTGTAGCACTCTATGCCTAGCTGCATATGTAGCAGAAGATGGCCTAGTCAGCCATCATTGGGAAGAAAGGCCCCTTGGTATTGCAAACTTTATATGCCCCAATACAGGGGAACACCAGGGCCAAGAAGTGAGAGTGGGTGGGTAGAGGAGCAGGGCGGGGGGGGGTGTA
>LR751967.1:105974-116211 GCA_902729485.2 Mus minutoides | reverse complement strand
TTTTTTTTTTTTTTTTTGGAATGATGGTAGTTCATTGATTTTATCAAATATTCAACTTGTACTCCTTGATGTCTCAAATTATGACCAATATCTATGTACATAATTTTGTGGGCTTATATCTTTTTGTATTTAATTAAATCTGCTTTTATAATTCTAACAAAAGATAAATTAAAAAGTACTCATTTTCTTTCAAAAAAAATTGCTCTTATTATAGAAAGAGCCATTGTGGATTTCTTTCTCTAGCACATTCACCTCTTGCCATACTGCTCAAGTCAGTTTGCTGGTGCTTACTCTGCATCCTGAGAAGACAGGATGTGGGAGAATAAAAGAAAGTGAAATGTGAGTTAGGGAGGAGTAAGTGGCAAGAGGACTGAAGAGATCCCAGCACAGTCTTTGTTCTCAGGAAGTTAAGGACTTAGCTTTTCCTTAACTGCCTTGAAATTTTACATAACCCAAAGCCAACAGTGCAAGTCTATAAGCAACTATGAAATCACAATGTTCCCCTCATTTACAGCTGGGCACCAACTCACCCACACATGTGCACCCCCCCACCCCCCTTAGCAATATCTCCTTGTGGCTGGGATGAGAAATTTGAAAGCTGAAGAAGTACGGCTCAGTTTGGAAAATAAGAAAAAGCAACACCCGATGACTATGTGCTAATTCTGACTGTAATCTTTTCCAAAAGATGTACATTAAGAGAAGTTATTGATTTGATCTCAGTTCAGCTGTCATTTGTATGTAGGAGGGCTACTGATTTTTGTGAGTAAATTCTGTAACCAGCTGCTTAGCTGAAAATGTTTATCAGGTAGAGTTCCTTGTTAGAATTGTTAGGGTTGTAGATGTATAGTATCATATCATCTCCAAATGACTTCTTTCCAATTTGTATTTCCTTATCCCCTTCAGTTGTCTTATTGCTCTAAGACTTCAAGTACTATATTGAATATGAATGAAGAGAGTGGACACCCTTGTCTTGTTCCTGATTTTAAATGAATTGCTTTGAGTTTCTCTCCATTTAAGCTGATGTTGGGTGTGAGCATGCTGAAAATTAACGTTATTATCTTGAGATCTGTCCCTTGTATCTCAGATGTCTCCAGGACTTTGATCATAAAAAGAAGTTGTATTTTTATCAAAGGCATTTGATGGTTTTTTGTTTCAGTTTATTTGGATGGTGGATTATATTTATCTCTTTACATATGTTGAACCATTGCTGAATTTCCACAATGAAGCCTGCTTGGTCATTCTGGATGATCTATCTAATGTGTTCTTGGATTTTGTTTGCAAAGATTTTACTAAAAAATTTTGCACTTATGTTCATAAAAGAAATTGGTCCTCAATTCTCTTTCTTTGGCCATTATTTGATTTAGATACCAAATATCTTATATCTGTGGCTTTAAAAATAAAGTGGACAATGTTCCTTCTGTTTCTATTTTGTGGTATAATATGAGGGGTATTAGCATTATTTCTTGTTTGAAATTCTGGTAGAAAGATGAGAATAAAGCCATCTTTCCCAGGGCTTTTTTTAGTTGGGGGGCTTTTACTGACTGCTTCTACTTCACTATGCGTTATAAGCCCTTTTAAATCACTTGTGTAGTTAGAAGTGTTACATATCCAGAAAACCATCCCTTTTTTTTTCTTTGATATTTCCAATTTGTTGGAGTATAGTATGTTCATATGATTTTCTGGAATTTGTTGGTGTCTGTTGTTATGGCCCTATTTTTAATTCTAAGTTTATTTATTTGGATTTTTTTCTATCCATGTTTCAGTTAATTTGGATAAAGATTTATCAACCTTATTAATTTTCTCCAAGAATCAACTCTTTTTATTCAATGTATTTCTTGTTATCTACTCATTTGGTTGTGATTACTTCTTTTCTTCTAGACCTTTTAGGCAAGCTGTGAAGCCAAGAATATGATCTCTCTGTCTCTCTCTGTCTCTCTCTCAAGTTGGGACCTGGAGATAATGAGGGACTGTTTAACAAGCAGTGTTGTCTTTTCAAATAAAAGATGTATAACCTGTTTTTTCACCCAGAAGTTTGGGAATTAGAGGTGATTAATCTGTGTTATCTATAGGGTCAGACCATCTAAAGCTTCCTCAGCTATGACCCGAGATACATAGTAGTCTAGACCCTTACATTATCTGTATAGCTAGGGGCTCTCCCAAGCTCCCACAACCAGGACCAGTGGTTGCTAATAGCCCAAATGACCTCTGTATTATCTGTATGACCACATCAGATTCTTCCATAGGCTCCTAAATTAATACATGTAGCTTATCTTTAGAATCTAATCTATCTTTTTGGAAGAAATGACATGTCCTTTGAACAGACTGGTATCAGATCCAAAGTTTGATCCAGCCATGTTGTCTAATCAGACTGAACTGAGTTTTCCTTCTTGCCTCTTCAGATTGTTTTTCTGTTCATCTGTGATGCTTGCAGGAGCCTCACTCTCTACTTTTTTTTTTTTTTAAGTGTAGGAATCTATTGCTATAAGCTTGCTTCTCAGAACTGCTTTATTGTGTTCCATAGGTGTGGGTATGTTGTTTATCATTTTTAATTTGATTCTAGAAAGTCTTTAATTTCTGTCTTGACCTATTTTTTTAAATTTAGTAATGAGTTGTTTAGTTTTAATAAGTTAATAAACTGTCAGTTGTTTGTATATTTTTGCTATGTAACATTGATCCATGGTTGTCAGCTAGAACGCATGGTGCTATTTCAAATTTCTTGTACCTGTTGAGACTTGTTTTGTGTCCAAATATATGGTCATTTTGGAAAAAGTTCCATGAGGTGCTAAAAATCAGGTGTATATTTTGCATTTGGGTAAAATATTCTATAAATATGTTAGGCCATTTGGTACATAATATCAGTTAGCTTCAGCATTTCTCTTTTTAGTTTTTGTCTGAGTGACCTGTCTATTGGTGAGAATGGGATAGAAAAGTCTCCCACTATCAGTGGGTAAAGGCCAACATATGATTTAGCTGTAGTAATGTTCCTTTTTTTGGACATAAATGCCCTTGTATTTGGTAAATAGATATTAAGAATGGAAATGCTATCTTGACAGATTTTCTTGGCAGTGTCTCTTCTCCTGATTAGTTTTGGTTTGACATCTATTTTTGTTAGATATTAAAATGGCTGCACAAATGACAGATTGAGAAAGAAATCAAGGAAACAACACATTTCACAATAGCCTCAAATAATATAAAGTATCCTGGAGTAACTCAAACTCTGCAAGTGAAAGACTTGTGTGGTTAAAAGCATTAAAAATTTGAAAAAAGAAATTCAAGAAGAAAATGAAGATGTTTTATGCTCATGGACCAATAGGATTAATACAGAAAAAGTGGCTGTCCTATCAAAAGCTTTCTACATATTCAGCGAAATCCCATCAAAATTTCAAAACCACTCTTCACAGATCTTGAAAAGACAATTTTCAACTTCCTATGAACACATACACACATCTAAAACCATGATAGCTAAAACAATACTAAGAGAACTGTGAAAGACATCACTATCCTCAATTTCAAACTGTATTTCAGAGATTTAATAATAAAATCAGCATAATATTCCCCAATAAATACATGTAGACATGTTGATCATTGGAATCAAAAGTCCATATACCTACAGTCAATTGATTATTTTTTTCCTAAGAAGCCAGAAATACATACTGGGAATAAAACAGCATCTTTAATAAATAATCCTGTTCAGATAGCAAGCAGAAGAATCCAAGCAGATCCATACTTATCACTCCACACAAATTCAAGTCCAAATGGATGAAAGATCTCAGTATAAAACCAAGTATACTGAACCTGATAGAAGAGAATGTATAGGATAAACTTGAACTTAATGGCATAGGAAAAAACTTACTGAACAGAACATGATTAAGTACAATCACTAAGACAAAAATTAATACATTAGACCTCATGAAATTTAGAAGTTTCTACAAAGCAAAGGAAACCATCATTCAGACAAAACAATAGCTTACAGAATGGGGTAAACTTACCAACTATACATTCAATAGAGAGCTAATATGTAAAATGTATAAAGGATACACAAACATAGAAATAAAACCTAGGTATCAAGAAAACAAGTAACCCAATTAAAAAGCTGGGTACAGATATAAATAGACAATTCTCAATAGAGGAAACCCAGAAGCCCAAATGATACTTAAAAAAATATCCAATATTCCTAGTCATTGGGGACATGAAAGTCAAAACACTTCTGATATTCATTCTGATATCATTCTGAGATTTCACTTTATAGCTATCAGAACTGATAAGATCAGAAAAACAAGTAACAGTTCATGCTGATGAGAATGTTGGGTAAGAGGAAGAGTTACACCTTGCTGATGGGAGTGCAAACTCATAGTAACTATGGAAATTATTGTTGTGCGTCATCAGAAAGATAGAAATTGATCTACATCAATATCCAGCTTTACCTATTTCTTGGGTATAAACCCACAGTGTACTTTATTCTACCACAGAGACACTTGCTCAACCATGTCCAGTGTTCCTTTCTTCATAATACTCATAAATTGGTTACAAACTAAATGTCCATCAGTGTCGATGAATGGGTAAAGAAAATGTGGTAAATTTATACAATGGAATATTACTCAGGTCCAAAGTCAATGATAACCAAGCTACAATTTGTATAACAACAGAAGTTAGGTAAGGAGTAGAATGATCTCTCTAGGATCTTAGCATAATAGAATGTCATGTTAGGGATGGATGTGTAGGACTAGAATTAAAGAAACAATTGGAGAAGAGGAAACAAGAGTGGGGTGAAGGAGGAAATATGGGGGGAGAGAGTGAAAATTAAGGGACATGTAAGGGATAACTTGGAAATCCAAGACAGGAAAAGTTTCCTAAAATATATATGTATATGAAGGTGAATCTAATTGAGGTCATTGAATAATGGGAAAGAAAGAGCCACGATAGAAGATAGACATCTCTTGTACCAGTACCAGTATCAGTATCAGGTTACATTGCTGTCTTGACAAAAGGGGTCCCATAGGAACCCTCAAATAACTCAGGCTGTTGCCCAGACTATATGTTGCTCATCACAAACTGACAGAAAGGACATATTGCTGAAGAAAATAGACAAGTCATTCAACATAAAGAAATTGAGCTAGTATTTATATGCTGGTTTCACACCAATGTGGTGATGTCATTGGTTAGGAAAGGTACTCTGCAGGCTACTAAAGGAGAAATGCCAACACCAACCCAGTTTAACACCTTTGACCTAAAATTGTGTCCTGCCTGCAAGATGTGGTAGTGCAATGGTGGCACAAGCTTGTGGGAGTAACCAACCTATATCTCGTTTGACTTTAAGGTCCATTCCACAATATGGAACCCATGCCCAGCAATGCTTGGGTGACCAAGAACCTGCAGAGAGTCGGAGACATTGGAATACTCAGCCCTAAAGTAGATTCTTTATCGAAATCTCTTCCTCAATTTAGGGAAACCTGTGTAAGAGGATTTTCGTAGAGTATTTTAAACACAGATATTCTGTCCATTCATCTGGGACCACTTTCTTCTGTATCTATTGTTATGATAATCACCATTGAAATAACTAGAGCTCACAGATTAGGCTTGTCTGACAGGGATCCTGACTCTACCTAATTATAGAAAGAACAAGAAAAAGGAGGACTACTAAAGACAGCACAAACTTTTCCAAACTGCAGTTTTAACCATGAAAACTATAGCATCACTTTGAAAATTTTCTTCCCTCAACACAGTGCTTCTTTCTCCTCCAGCAGCCATCAGCTGGAAATACCTCCTCAGTGAGGCAGTGGTAAGCTTTTATGAGTACCCTCTCTCCCCATGCTGGAATTCTGATGGACTTCATACAGTTGTCTCTCTCTTCTTTGTCTCCTTCAGAGATACAGAGAGATGGTGATTCACTTATGATAGCCTAGAAGCAGAAATTAATTTGTCTCATTAAAAGTGTTCTTGAGACAAATCAGTATTCAGACCGATGTAACACAGAGTTCCCAACAAAGCAAAACTGTGATAGTTATTGACAGTTAAGCATGGAATTGATTTGTAAAAGATATTAATGTGAAAACTCCCCAAACAAAGGCAGTATTTTCTTCCAGCCCTGAGATCCCTGCCTTAGGTCAGCCACACTGAGTTCTCAAGTCTGTATCTCAGCTGCTTCACTCCACAATTCTGCACATGTGTTTATTAGCTTTTATTTATTGAATTAATAAGTTAAGCAGTTATTTATTGGTATTCTTTTCTTATAGTGAAGATATCACTTGTCTTTTCTTTTCTCTTGTCTTTCTATAATCCCTGACATTCCATTTGCTTAAAATAGCTATTTTTTAATTCAATAAAAAAAACTCACATCACATTGCTTATACAAGTACAATTATTTATTGAGCCAGTTAATGACTCAAGATTATTTTTCCATTATAATTTAAACATTGTTTCCCAAAATTATTGTACTATTTGACTTCTTATCCATTTTACAGAGATGTTTCCCCTGTAGACCTAAGAGGACTTGTGGAAGCTTTAAAAAAATTATTCATGCACTTATTAGGCAATATGTCCAGGCCTTTGGCTTAATATAATCACTGTTTTTAATTCTAATCCTTAAGATATTTCTTTAGCTTTGCTATACCATCCTAGACTTCATACTGGCATTTATCATACCACAAATGTAATCTTGGTGTGTGTGTGTGTATATATTTGTATTCTGTGTGCTCTGTTCTCTTGTTATAAATAAACCACCTTGGAATTTTCTAAGCAGTGGACAGGTATAGTTGTTGGATATTTTAAGTGTAAAGAGATATATAGTTTAAATAAGCAAATCTACATATTGGAGTTATAAGGTTATGAATAAAAATGACATCTATTTTAAATGTGACTGGAATCTCACCAGTAGAGGTAAGTAATTGTTTAAAATAGCTAAAAGAAATCATGCATATGTTGATATTTTTGCTATGCTTTCTATTAGGGAGAGAATATTTAAGCATGATACATTTATCTTTATCTCTGTGTTGGTGACATTCCCAAGATTTTGGTTCCTTTTAAAAAATTATGTCTTTGAGAATTTTATGAAATGTGTTCTGAAATTCACTCTGCAATTGTTTGTATACACGCACTCATATTTTTGCATATGAGTGAGGTCATATGTGTACAACTGGCCTGTGGATGTCAGAGAACAAACTTAGATGTTGGTCCTTACTTTTGACTTTTGACCTTGTTTGAGATAGGATCATGTCAAGCTAGGGTGGCTGGCCCATGAACCTGTGGAAATGTTCACTATCTAGCTCATTTTTGGAGTAATGCTATTGTAGAAACAGATTAACATATCCTAATTTACATGTGTCTGGGGATCTGATCTCAGTTCCTCATGCTTGTCCAAAAATCCATATTTGTATTCTTTTATATATGAACTGAAGTCAATCTGTACTTATAGAATAATTATGAATGTAAATTTGTTATAACAATTTACTTTAAAAATATACATTTTAAAAATAAAAAGATATACATTTCGAAACTATTATTTAAGTGGAGGGTTATATATTAAAAATCTTGTGAATATTTTTTCTGCTTATGTTTGGTATTTGAAATATTGCTTACCTTTTGGCTCCTATCACTTTCATATTTCAGTATCTTAGGATGTTGCTAATGCCTTGCTCCTAACATTTCTTTGATATGAACATATAATTTGCTATGTGTAGATGTAGGACAAAAGTTCACCTTTCAAACAGCTTCATAAAAACCATTAAGATCAAACAGTCAATCATATAACTTATATTCCACAGTACATATTGACTTTGAGTGTTCAGTTACTATTCTTCTGTTCTAATAATATGTATGCCTTATTCTGTCTTCTGTTTCTGTAAAGAGACATCATGAAGAGGGAAATTTGTAAAAGAAAGCATTTAACTGGGACTAGCTTATACTTATACTTTTAGAGATTTAGTCCATCACTGCCATAACAAGAAGCATGTTGCCACACACAGAGACATGATGCTGGAGAGGTTATCTTGAGAGTTCTACTTCTGGTTCCAAAGGCAGCAGGGAGAGAGACCTGTGCTGAACTTATGAAACCTCAAAGCCCACCACTAGTAACACACTTCTGACGAGACCATGCTTATACCAACAAGGCTGTACCTCCTAATGGTGTCATGGTGTCACTCCTTGGTGATCAGGCCTTCAGATCTGTGAGCCATTGGGGGCCATTATTATTCAAACCACTACAGTGAGATATAACAATTATCTTTCATTTTAAGCAATTAGGGAACAACATGCCAGTTATTGATTCTCTGTTGGGATTCTGACTCCTGAAATAAATTTATGTCAAAGATTTAATTGCATCTGTATCTTTCTTTATTGTGTGTGTTCCTATGTTTTGCAAGTTTTATACCAGTGTAAAAAGGTTTCCATAGTGATCAGAAACACATGTGTGTAGTCAATCTACTAATTTTATTTTGTGGTACTGGGCCTCATGCAAGCTAGGCAAGCACTCAACTGCTGAGTTCTAACCTCAGCTTCACAGTTATTAATTGAAATAAAACAGACTATGGTTATGAAGGCTAGTTAAAAATAGCATGGATATACAAATCTTCAAAGAAAATCAAGGACTTTTAAAAACCAAAATATTAAATAAATGTGGTCTAGATCACTGATTATACAAAGTGAAAAAAACCTGGATGAGGAAAGAATGCTTTTCTCACTTATTAATAAGACTGAATTTCAGCACTTTGACTTTTAAGTTTATGCACTAAAGTAAATTTGCTCTAGTAACAATGAGTAAGTGGTAAGAAAACTCCTGGGTGAAATTCAAACTCAATATTTAAAAGCCAACTCTTACCTACAAATCTATTTATTATGGATCTGAAGTAGTTCATGTTCCCATTAATAAGAATTAAAAGAGATAGAATACACACCTATCAAAGCATTTAAAAGCTCCATTTACAAGATAACTCAAACTTGAAAATATGAAATATTGCCAAGGAGGGAACTAAAGATCTCTAAGACTTTTCCCATACACTGTGTAGAAATCAATAAAGAATGTAGAAGTGTGAGAAGCAAGGAAAGAAGAAAAAACGATATTATTGAGAAATTCGTAGGCATGCCAGATACAGAAGTTTTCAGACACAAATTTAAAAATAAACATTATTATTTTGTCCAAGACAGTAGATGGTAAAAATTAGAGTTATACCAGAGTTACAAAATTAACATGCTAAAGAAAACTCTGAAAACGAAACATTAGTAATGACTCTCTGGAAATCAGAATTTATGTGTTCTAGCTAACCTCCAAAGAAATGGATGACAGAATGAGATGTATCTATAAATGAGCTATTAAAAGATTTTCAGAAAAAAATTTGATCTGAGAGTGAAAATATATGGTGACGAAGAAAGGATCCCTTTTGTGTTCTAGGTGAGATGCTGAATTACCATTGCCAAAGAGTCCATCATTTATAGAGTAGAGTGAGTGGCATGCTTTGCAGAAGCAAAGGGACATAGCTTGTGTTCCTATACCTGTAGTTCTTCATTAGTTGATTGATTGAATGAAAATCCTAGGTCAGTAGACAAAATGGCAACAGAGTGTTTGGGTTGGCATTCTAAGAGATAAAGTTCTTATGTGTACATATGTAAAAATATGATTTATTATATGTCTATTTTAGACAGTTGGACATAAAGGAATAAAACTTTATGGAAAAGTGTGCATAAATAGAATATATTTGATTTGAAACACATAGATCATAGATATCTATAATAAGGAAAATATACCTCAAGGGTATTTTAAAAAGTAAATGAAATTACATGCTTAAATACTGCCTGGTGTGGAGACAACACAGAGTAAAATATATCTCATGTTTTAAAAGCTGAGAGCTTCCATTTTAAAGTTGACTTCAGTTAATGGTATATGGCTCTTTTGTCTGCACACTTGTTTGTGCAGCATGTATGGGCTCTGTACCTGATGAGGCTGGCAGAGATTATTTGACCACCTGGAATCAGAGGATTAGATATTTGTGAGCCACCGTATGGGCACTGGGCATCAAAACTTGGTCCTCTGTGAAAGCAGTCAGTGCACACTGCTGAGATATCCTTCCAGACCTCGGAATTATGGTTTTGTGATTACTATAGTTTTACAATGTTTGAAATATGGAAATGTGAGACCATCAATTTATTTATTTCAAACTTGTTTTGGAAACTTGTGATGTACCTTGTAAAGAGGTGTGAAAAACAAGTGGGCAGTTTGCATATTTTAAACTCTTCAATATAGTGGCTT
>LR751967.1:68474-100974 GCA_902729485.2 Mus minutoides | reverse complement strand
CATAAGGAATATTCAATGAGATATAAATATAGGCTAATAAAGGGTAGTGGAGATAGCCTGAAAAACTAATCAATATGCCAATGTAGCTTGTTTGAGTCTTCCCATTGCTACATATGCTGAGTTAAAGATATTCCCATTCTGTTTCAGAGTGGGTTGTTGCTGAACCTATTAAACTTAGAACTTCATAGGATATGTCAGGCTTTCTTTCATGTTAAGCATATCTGTTGTTATAAAATTATGTGTTCAATATAACCTCAGCTAGGTGCAAATGGTGATCTAACTTTACAAATGTTTCTATTCTCTGTTCCATTGTACAGAATAGTTACAGAGTAGTAGACACCTATACTATGATACTCCTATTGAAGTCATAAAAATTTCTGAGGTATCTTTTCAGACTATGTATTCCAAAATAGCTCCTAAGTTGACTAATAGTCACATTAATATTTTCTATACGATGTGAGAAATTAAGTTATTATAAACTTAGGCGCTAAATGCTAAGCAGCACAAATTTATTATCTTATAATCTTTACAGATCAAAAGTTTGGATTTATCATTCCTAGACTCTGTAATTCAGGTCTCATGGAGCAAAATCAAGTTTTAGACTTTGGCTAAGACTTATCTGGAGCATGGTGTTTTATTCAGGTAGGTCTATGGTGTTGCATGTCGGAAATCAGTTCCTTGTTCTGTGTCAATCAGAGGCTAAGTCCCTACTTTTAGTCTTTTGGTTCTTATGGGCAAAGAATCCCACTTTGCTCACATCAATTTTTGTAAACACTATAGAATAATTTTGCTATAGACCATATTAAAGCTAACAACCTTAGATATCACCTTATAAAATATATTGAGGCAATCTTCCAAAGACTAGAATATGGTGTCTCCATAATACAGAGACACGGGGCTTCTTTTCCTTTATTTATGGTAGGAGTGTATGGTGTGATCACTGTTTAACCACTTTGAAGGGAATGGCTCAGATTGTCTTATACCAACGACTGCCTAAAACTTTAACTGGTATAGTAAGCTTTTCAGTCTTTGTCGAATTTGCAAATGTTGTCAAGTCCTATACTTTAGACTTCATCAACTCCTCTGAGGCACCAGAAATTTCTTACTTTTCCTGCTCATTAGGATGATGGCATCATTTTTATGAACCAGTGTCAAGTTCTACATGTTTTCTAGCCAATCCAGATTTCTTTAGACTAAAATATAGCGGGCCTATTTTTATCTATTCAAAGTACATTGAAGCTGTTTCAGACCCTCTTCGCAAATATAGATATGAGATGGTAGATCAATGGCTGCATATTTTATACCACATGCTGGGCCATTCATTTACAGCACTGCTATTCCTATACAGCAACGATAGCATAATGTACAGAGTAGCAGCACATAGTAGAATAAATAGTAATTTGCTGTGATCTTCTGTGAACAGTCCAGATTTATTTAGAAGTCAAACTGACAAATGTAGAAAGGAATATTCTGGTCATTTACTCCGACCATAAATGTAAATATTGATTGCCCTTACTACCAAATTTGGGTCTTTACTTACCTAAGTAAGTGGGTATAAGTCCCCTTGAGAGAAGACTGTTGAAATAATTTTTTATAGTGTGTTGAAGGAAAGGTACTTTGTTATTTGTCTTTGACATTTTTTGATGTGGTCCCCCTCCCCCATGCCGGCTCCAGGCTGGGAGTTCAGACCTGATGCCCCTGAAGGCATGCCACAGGAAGCCACATACAATGTGGCCCTCCAGCTAGGCTAGCTCCTTTTGTTATGTAACCACTGCCACCCACCTCAAACACTCTGCTGCTGGCCTGCCCAGAGCTGCCCAGATGTTCCCAGAAGAAGAGGGGGGCTCCACGTGGTCTCCAAGATGGAGCCAGGGGCCCTGGGAACGGGATAGTGGGGTGGATGGAAAGCCCAGCTATAACCTAAGACTCTAAGCATTAAACTTAGGGGTATTGATCAGAGAAATTTTATCTTGGCCTCCATTATTTCTCTAGACCGTTCACTCCTATACAGCTCCTGCCACCTCCTCAGGAACCCAGATAGTGTAAGCTGCAGGTGGTCTTACAGAATCCCACAGGCTTCTCTTCCAATCTTTGTATTCCTGGTCAGAGAACTGGAAAACATCAAAAACTGGATAAATAATCAACAACCATGTTTAGATGACATCACACCACTAAATGTTGTTTTGTGTTAGTGAAGGACTAGGCTTTGATTGACCCAGGGCCTAATACATTAGTGTGCTTCATTCCTTACCAGTTTTCTTATTTTTGCTGTAGGGATCATTTGTTATAATAAAAAGTCTGTAATGATAATTTCATCCATTAGTCATGTTTTAACTCAGAGACCCCATACACTGAGTGCAGTCATGGTGCTGAAGTCCTTTTTCTTAAAGGGGAAGTTTATGGACCACACACAGACATCTAAAGGGTTTCCTTGCTTCAAACAGTATATTCACTTTATGGATTTTTTTTTTTTTAGTCTTAATGTCTTTTAATCTCTGCCAGGTTTTGCATTTCTACCTCATTTTGTGTTGGCTGTCATTTCCCCCAAGCTTTTAGCAGTTGTCCTAGCACCGTGTTCTCTGTGTTCCCCATCTTCTGGGATCTTTGCCAGTATGCTCTGTACTGCGGCATAATTTCAGTGTTCTCAAAATCATCATCCTTGTTTATTACCTAACTTTATATCATCTTTCCATGAATTCTCACCAAGGTTTTGTTAATACATGACAAGTTCTGAGGAGGATTGCTTGGTACATAGATGGTTCCTTCCTTTCAAGTGATGTTCCTTAAAATCAAGTCATGATCCAGTGTACCCACAGTAACTAGCGGAGGAGAGTGATCTTGGGCAGTATAGACAGTCTCTGAGGAAAAGTAATTGTAGTCTTTTCTTTTCTTCTCTTCTCTTTTCTTTTCTTTTCTTTTCTTTTCTTTTCTTTTCTTTTCTTTTCTGTATTTTAAATCAAAGAGAAGCTTACAAATGATAATCTGTGAAACCTAAAAGCATCTATGTGGTTCATAGGAATCTCAAACATAATTTTTATACATAACAAATAAGATGTCCCTAACCCACTTATTAAGGTCCCAATATTATTAAGTCAAAGTACTCATTTTGACACAACAAAGCTGCACAGGTTAAGAATTCAGCCTCAAGGGCTCTGCTACGTTTGATAACAATTTCAAGACCTGCCCTGTGGTTTCTTTTGAATGTGCTATAAAGTATCTAAACCTTGCGTTCTCACATAATAGTTAGCTATGATTAATTATTGTAGGTCTTTTATTGTCTTCAGATGTGCCAAGCCACAGCTGTCCACATATCACAGATCTCTCCTCTATGTGATATGTCTGAAACAACACTTCATCCATTTTCTCCAGTTACCATCCTAGCCATTCAGGTCAAGATCTGCACATTTGCTCTGTTTCCTTGCAAGGGGACTCTCAAGAATCCATTTCAAGAGTTGGAGATTTCCAATATCAGAGATGGAATGAGGTGAATACTTCATAAGTCTACCCAAGAGTACCTTAAGTAGACACTCCTGTTACCATTTCCACAGGAAGATGTCCTGAAAAGCACATTCTGAGATGCCATTCAGCAGTCAACAGCTCTCTGAAGAGTGACTTTTGGGAGTACTGCAAAGGCTAGATGCACATTTAGACAAAGAGGATTTTTAGAACTTGCCGACAGAGGTCCTTGAAACTGGGAGGACACCTTCATACTGATAAGTCATTATTTGTGAAGTATTCTTGGGAATGGTCCATGGTCCTAGGTGGGATGTTTGCCTCCAGCCAGGGGAGTTCTCAAAAGGGTCAGAACGCTGATACTTCCTCAGAGATCTTCCAGTGAATTGGGATCTAACAGCATATAACAGTTCACGACATAAAAAGTTGAACAGGGGCTGTTGTGCTTAAAGACAGCCATGAGATATAATAAGCAAAGTGAAGAATGTGTGCAGGAACTATCAACAACTGTTCAAGAGCTATGCTAATTAAATTAATCTTGTTTTGTATCAAAAGAGATAGGCAAATAATATTTAAGCCACTCAGTACTAAATGGGATGTCTCTACCAAATACCATCAGGGCACAGAGAGCCCTGGAAGAAGAGGCAGACAAGAGTGTAAAATCCAGAGAAGATGGAAGATGCCAAGAAAAGAAGGCCCTCTAAATGAATATTATCAAAAACTGTATGAACTCACAGAGACTGAGGCAGCGTGAACATGGTCTGCACAGACTTGAAGCAGGTCCTCTGTGTATTTGTTATGACTTCCAGCTTAGTGATTTGTGAGATTTACTGAGTTTTATAAATTAGTGAGTCTCTGATTCTCAGACATTCTCTTGGGCTGTTTTTCTTCTATTTGTTTGTCTTATCCAACTCTAACAAAAACTCTATTTTAGTATTTATTTTATATTATTATATTATTATCCCTTAGACAGCTGTTTGTTTTCTAATGCGAGACAGAAAGAGGGTAAACCCACACTGGAGGGGAGGTGGGAAGGACCTGAGAGGAGTAGAGGGAAAGTAAACCATAATCAGATTATATTATGTAAGGAAAAAATCAATCTTTAATAATAAAAAATAATATAACATTGCTTTAAAAAGAAGGAAGAGAAGTTTAGAAATCAACCGAAACTCATGTGCATAGGTAAGTCATCTGAAACAAAATTGTTTGTTAAAGTATAATATTTCACACAAAAATTACTGTAGTAACAATCACATTAACTCTGTTAGAAAATGTATTTTGACATCCAAACTTTGATTATATAATTGATGCTTGAATAAGAAAATGTTGCAACTAAATACTAAAAATGTACTGAAAAAAGAAAACATTCAGATATCTTTAAGCCTTTAGAGAAGACATATGTCACTAATCATAAAACAATGTAATAAATTAAGGCTATGAAAATTAAAATACTCTATAAGATCATTCAAAACACCTTTAGAGAGATTATAAACCAAGACACAGATGGAAGGTATTTATGACAAATATCAGAATAAATAATTCATATTCAGAAACATAGAAAAACTCAAATGAACTAAGAAAGGTTTGAAATCATTTGAAAATCTGCCAAACATTTAAAGTGGGCATTTTTAAAAATAGGATATGTAAATTATGAGTCATATATTGGAACATATCAAACTAGATTGGTGTTTTGCTAATATATTTTATATTATGACAATTTAATGCATAGAAACAATGGATTTTAGTTATTTAATCCCTACATTCTCCTATTATATAGCTAGTATATGTGTTATTTATCAAATAAAGCAAGCAACAGAAGAATACTGAGCACCTGGTATATGCAAACAGCTTGTAAGAATTAATGATCTCACACTGTTTTGACATGTAGTGTAACTGACCATGCGTGTGCTCTTTGCCTCAGTGTTTAATTTCTAGATATGTATTAAACAGAAATTTATGTGGCCTGAAAAGACATACAAGACTATTTGTAGCAGCAACAAATACAAACAAACAAACAAACAAAACCCCCAAACCAACAGCCTATACAGTCATCAAAGTAGAGGCACAATTAAACTTAGGTGAATTAATATAGTAATCAATAAAATCTACAAACTAATAAATTTATGAACATGAAACTCACATATCTGGCACTTGATGATAAAGAATCAAATAAACACAAAATAGTATTTACAGCGAGGTAAGTGTATGTGGACTTGTGTATTTATTTGAAACAGAAAAAAATTACACGTGGCTTTAAATTAGAATATTTATTTGTGAGTATTTATGGGCATATAATAGCATCATGTTCTGGTGCTGACTACATAGATATGAACATTTACTGAGTCATATGTGTAGAAGTGCATGTTGTTTCCTTTGCTTTATAAGTGGTTAAATACTTGTTTACAAACAAAATATGCTATAGAAAACATATCAACGTATAGTACAGTATTCATGTGTGTGTGTGTGTGTGTGTGTGTGTGTGCACAATGCATGGAGTAAGAGAACAAGTAGATTTTCTTAGAAAATTAAAAAGGTAAATGTAGCTCTCAGCACTCACCAAAAACTAAACTGAACTAAAGAAAAAGGCCAAAGAACCTTCTTTTCGCAGAGGACAGAGACCATTACAGGAAACCACAACTGGTCAAAAACCAATGATTGTGGTGTGCTCAGGACCAATGGATACATCTATAATACAACTCCTTCCCATACACCTTGGGAACCATTGGAGAAGGGAAGGAAAGGTAGTAAGAATCAGATGACCTGGAAACCTGCAGGCGAGATTGTCTTCTAGAAATGACATGAAAGCTATAAACATGATAGCTCAATGATGTGATTACCCAAATAGGTCCTGAACAACGGCAACATCAATATACCAATAGTTATTATGAAAAGAAGCAATTTCATGGGGCTCCATTCCTAGGCAAATTATTATTTACAAACAAGGACTTCTTTTTTTTTTTAATATTTTCTTCATTTACATTTCAAATGCTATCCCAAAAGTCCCATATACCCTCCCCCTGCCCTGCTCACCTACCCACCCACTCCTAGTTCTTGGCCCTGGCATTCCCCTGTACTGGGGCATATAAAATTTGCTAGACCATGGGGCCTCTCTTCCCAATAATGGCTGAGTAGGCCATCTTCTAATACATATGCAGCTAAAGACATGAGTTCTGGGGGTTCTGATTAGTTCATATTTTTGTTCCACCTATAGGGTTGCAGACCCCTTCTGCTCTTGGGTATTCTCTCTAGCTCCTACATTGGGGACCCTGTGTTCCTTCCTAGAGATGACTGTGAGCATCCACTTCTGTATTTGCCAGGCACTGACAAAGCCTCACAGGAGACAGCTATATCAGGGTCCTTTCAGCAAAATCTTGCTGATGTATGCAATAGTGTCTGCTACAAACAAGGACTTCTGTGAGCAAGAAAAAAAATAGTCTTCCTAGGAATGAACCCTATGTATGTATATGTGTATGTGTGTGTGTATATGAGTATGGGTATGGGTATGAGTATATGTGATACATATATATATATATATATATATATATATATATATATATATATATATCAATAAAAAGACTCAACAGACTCAACAGTGCATATATATATATATATATATATATATATATATATATATATATATTCATGGAAGGGGTTGAAAGGAGAAAAAAGGAGAGGGTAAATGATGTAATTTTTTAAAATAAAAATTAGTATTAAAAATTAATTTATGGAGGCAAAACTAAAGCTTCATTAAAAATTATATTTTTCCATGCAGTAGAATTTAAAAATATAAGCTATTCCTGTCCAAATCTTAAAGACAGTTTTTGAGTACTTTCAAAAATGTATCTTGAAAAATTTTGGATATTATAAAAAATAAATTATGCTGATTAGTTTTGTTAACTTGGCACAAACCAGAGTCATTAGGGAAGAGGGAACCTCAATTGAAAAGTTGTGTCCAACAGATTGAACAAAATAGGCTCGAGGGTTTGCCTGGTGTGAGTGTGCATGTGTGTGTATGCCTGCATGCTTTATTTTGATTTGATTTGTGTTTGTCATTTTCAGTCTATTTTTAGTTGCTTTGGTTTTGTTTTTCTTGTCTTTTTAAGAAAGAGAACATGAAACTGAGTCGGGAGGAAAGTTTGAGAAAATTTGGGGAGGGAAAAGAATATAATCAAAATATAGTGTGTGAAAAATTAAAAACAAAATTAATCCAAAAACAAAAAACTCACATTGGTTTATCAAAAACATTTAATAATTAAGAACAATCCAGATGAACACAGTAATAAAAATATTCAAATGTGCAAAGATATAATAATAATAATAAAATTTATCATTAGTAATTAATAAAGGGAAGAATGCATAAATAGTTCCCTAAAATATCAAAGAAATACACAGTAAGAAAATGACAATCAGTAGTTGTACTGGCTAGGTTTGTGTCAACTTGACACAGCTGGAGTTATCACAGAGAAAGGAGCTTCAGTTGGGGAAATGCCTCCATGATATCTAGCTGTGAGGCATTTTCTCAATTAGTGATCAAGGGCCCCTTGTGGGTGGGACCATCTCTGGGCTGGCAGTCTTGGGTTCTATAAGAAAGCAGGCTGAGCAAGCCAGGGGANGCAGAAATGTCAGGAAGCCATATCTGTATGTAATAATTGTGACCAGTCATTATAAACAGAATAATTTGTCAGACTAGATAATAATCACTATTTCATAGCTCTACAACACATTTGTGAGAGGAAAAAAAATAGCAATTTTTATGACAGACTGAGAAATTCCTTATTATGCCACAAACATTTAATAAAATTGACCAGCCATGAAAAAAGACATGGAAAGGTACAACATAGAAAAATGGAACAACAATTAATATGCCTCATGTAATTGAATTTTATATTACACTTGCATTTAGTAAATAGTGAGAAAGCATTATTTTAAAACACATATAATATTGATCACATACAAGATGACAACGAGGACAATGAATATAGTATTCAAAATTTTTCTTTGTAAGAGCATTCCATGGGCTAGAGCAATGGCCATGTAGTTAAAGCACTGGTGATCTTCCAGAGGATCTGGATCCAATTTCCAGCAGCTCACAGCTGTCTGTAGCTCCATTCCTCTTCATGGTACTGTACATACATGATACATACATGCAGGAATGATGCCTACGTAGGAAAGGAATATAATCAGAATTAGCATCCAGTCAACAAAATACTGTAAGAAGACATTTAATAGCATACTTTAAATAATATATGAATCAAATTTTAAATATCTTAATGAAATTAACTTCACAATATTTACCAGAGAATAACATGATTATAATATGAGGCTTTTGCTTACAGGATTCACATAACCTCACATCCAAGTGTTAGAAAATATTTATAAAAACATAACCCAGTTTCAGATTTATAGTTTAGGATATAATATAGAAGCTGAAATTGACCTGCTTTATGAATTATAAAGATAAACTAATAAATAAAGTACAAATTTTCCATCACAGAAAACATGTCAGTAACAAATGAGAAAATAATAAGAAAAAAGGAAAGAGATGATGAGGGAGAGGGAGAAGAAGGAGAGAAAGATGGAAAGGGAGAAGAAGAGGGAGGGAGAGAGAAGAGGGAGAGAGAGAGAGAGAGAGAGAGAGAGAGAGAGAGAGAGAGAGAGAGAGAGAGAGAGATCTCACAAAATTTCTCACCCAGATTTTAAACTGTTAATTGGCTCATGCAGGCTGGGTACTAAAGGCGCTGGGCAAAAATGTATGAGAAAGGAACATGTGAGGTCTAAATAGTTTGTGTCTACTACCAAGACTTCTTACTGTCAGAACATAGTACAGCTGTACCCAGGCAGGAGTACCAGAGGAGGGAGGGGGACATGAATTCACCCACAAAACCTTAACCCCAAAATTTGTCTTGCCTACAAATTTGTACAGTGATAAAAACGGAGCAGGGATTAAGGGAACAGCCATTCAATGACTAACTGGACGTGAGACCCATCCCATGTGAGATAGTCAATCTCCAGTTCTTTCAATGATACTTTCCTATGCTTGCAGACAGGAAGCTAGCATAACTGTCTCCTAAGTGACTTTATGCAGCAGCAGATGGAGGCAGAGGTAGAGACCCATAGCTGAACATCAGGTGGAAGTTGAGAGTCTTGTGGAAGAGTAGAGGATATCATGGTGCAAGCCTGAGATGTCAACCTCACCACAAGAAGACCCACAGAGACAACTAACCTGGACTCAGAGAGAGTAGGCCACACAACAGGGAGTGTGCAGGGGTTGTACCTAGGACCCCTACACATTTACAGCCAACGTGTAGCTTTGTCTTCATGTGGGAGGGGACTGTGATCTGGATGTAAAGTGATTAAAAAAATTAATTATTGGAGAAAAAAGGACCTGGGATTGGGGAGAAAAGAAAAGAACCTAGTAAATTGCTGTTTGAATTCAGTGACTACTTCTTTACAACAGGACTTGAAAGAAACAAGCTGATTCCAAGTAATTTAAATTGACCAAAAGCATTTTCATTAGGAGAAAATAAAGTGTCCCACTGTAAAAATTTTAAGATCTTGCCTCAAAATAAAAAAAAAAAAATTACAGCCAGTTTTCTCTCAAAGTGTAACTCCTGGTAAGTTGACCAAACTCCAGTGGAAGACCACACAGCCAAGAATATGTGGGCAGCACAAGTTGTTCTTGTGGGTGGGTAGAAAATAGAGGGGTCTAGGAAGAGTTGGGGGGTGGGAATAATATCAACATATATTGTATGAGATGCTTAAAGAACCAATAAAAACAGAATTTTAATGAGTAAATGTGATGTACTTTAAGTAAAGGACCACTGCTGAGTCAGTAACTGTGAAGAGCAAAGCTGGATTGGCCAAACTGAAATACTACAAAGCAGACAATGGGTTTATGACAGATTAGACAGGAAACACTAGTGAGTCTGAAAGTATGGTGCAGAAGAAGTTGGGAAATCGCTAACCTGTGGGATACTTTTGCCACTGTGACTTCTGAAATAACAAAGGAGAAGGCATGAAGATATTTGATAATAAAAGCCAACACATTCTAAGTTTGATAAAGATTTGTATCTCTCATTTCAGTAAGCCCAGCAGACTATAGTCAGGAAAATTCTACACCAATTCACATCAAGTTATGAGAGACTAGTGTTAGAGAAAAAAAAAAAGTCAAAGCAGACTGATGTGGAAGAAAACCTCATCAAATACAGAATGAATGAGGACAGTTAACCATTCAGAAAAATATTATGAAAATAAGAGTGGCGTAACATCTTCAACATACAGAAAATCTATCAAGCAACAATTATCTATGCAATAAAATTATCTGTAACAGGCCAAGGTGAAACCACTTTTAGGATTTGATGGCTGAGAGTGGACAGGCATTGTCTTTTTTCTTTTTTCCATCACAGCTGTAAGACTTGTTTCTTGGTGAGAAGAGAAATAATGTTGGGTGCAAATGTCTAACAGAAAAGAATGAAATCATTGGAATTGGTGACTGTATTCATAGATTTCTTTACTTACCCATTCATTTACAACGACCTTTGAAACAAAAAGTTAAAATTTCCTGTGGAATTTTAACATATAAAAAATAGAAGAAGCAATAGAAACTTCAGAAAGTAAAATGAATTTTTTAAAGTTATAGTGCAAAAAAAAAAAAACAGTCAAGGATCACATGAAGCTACATTATTATAAATTAAATGCTAATGGAACCACTGGAAAGCAAAAGAGCTAGAATATAAAAACATTAAACGTTGAATAATAATAAATACCATATGCTCAAAATGATCAGGAGACTGAACCATCAACCACAGTCTAAAGAAGGCTAATGAGCAAGGAGAGAAGGGAGAACACAAGACATAGCAGGAAGATGGATGACATCAACCCATACATGGCAATAATACTATAAAGAACCCAGTCAAAACTTCAGACAATCGAAAGCAAAACTCAGCTCCTTGTTATTAGCAACAGACCACGTTTAAAATCTATCAGCCATGATTATTTAAAGATATATGTGTGGAGACATACTATGCTTATCAATGTCAAATGGAAACTAGAGTGTTTATATTAGCACAGCAATCTTCAGAGGACATCATGTTCCCAGGTATAAGGCCTTTCAAAAAGGTAACTAACGCACCCTTAGAAGAATAGAGGTGCCTGAAACTTATGTGCCCCTATCAATTGAGATTTAAGCCACATAAAACAAAACCAAGGTGATAGCTAGCTAAAGATCTTGAAATTATAGTTAGAAATTTCAACAATCCTTCCACCACTCATGTCATTGGAGAATGGAGGAGCTCCTAGCAGTTCATGGCTTCTCAGTGAGGCTCACTTTCTGTTGGAGTGTGACCACTGGTAGGTAGGTCTTTGCGCCCCAGAGGGTGACCTCACATTCATGCACATGTAGATGTACTACTCAGATTCCGTGAGTAAAGCAGCCAATAAATAACGTCTGAAATTTTGAGCTGTGATGAGGGGCTCTAGGGAACCTGGATGGAGAGGATGAGAGTTAGACACGATCAAGACACATTGTATACATGTAGGGAACTTTTTTTTGGGGGGGGGAAGGGGTTAATTTTTAAAGAACAAATTAAAAACTGAAAAAGATGAAGGGGAAACAGTAATGCAACTTTTGAAAATTATGAAACATAAGAACTACCTTTTAAGCATGTTGATATAATTTATGTTTTCTTATGATCTGTCACAAACAGCCAACAGCATTCCTTTTCAAGGCACACACACCGTCAGGAAGAGAGAAACTCTCCTAAAAGTCCCACATACATGAAAGTTTTCAGTTGACACAAATCATCTTTTCAGGCCAAGAAGAAATTAAAGTGAGACTTAATAAAAGCATATTATTACCAAGGAATTCCAGTGTGTTCGTCCCAATCAGCACATTTCAATTACCTGGAAGAGATGGAATACTTCGTTACAGAGAACAAAAGCCCATTTCAATTACCCAGAAGAGATTGGATACTTTAGATTAGATACTTTACTACAGAGAACTAAAGCCCATCCCCAGGAGTACTGAGAGATGAAGTTGAATCACATCATAAGAGGAGCATTCTCATACCCTGATGTCAATAGGTCTGAACTTGAATATATGCTTCCTAAGAAAGTACATTTAACTCAAATTAGACCCTGCAGACTGAATAAACAGTTAAATCAGAGAATATTCAATTAAAATGTCACACAAAATAATAAAATTTAGGATACCCAAAGGGAGTTCTTATTAGTTATCAATCAAGTAGAGTTGGGCAAGATAAACTGGACTTAATGAGAGAAGTAGAAGAAGGAGAAGGAGAGGAAGAAGAAGAGGAGAAGGAGGAGGAAGAGAAAGAGGAGGAGTGGAAAGGAAGGGGAAAGAGGAGGAGGAAAAAAGAGGGAAGAGTAAAAGGAGTGGGAAGGAGAAAGAGGAGGAAAAAGAGGAGGAGGAAAAGAAGGAGGAGAAGGTGAAAAAGAAGCTTAAAGTTGCTGAGGTAGGCAGGCAAGGGTACAGACTGTGAATATGGCAGGAGTTGGAGGTGGTGAATATGACCAAAATATGTGTATAAAGATTAATTCATTAATACAATTGTGAACTAATTAGTTCAAAGTTAAAATTAACAATTCATTAAAATTAGTTAGCAACTATATTTTCAGTGTACTTTGAAGATCTAGCAAAGCTGAATGCTAGTAAAGTGTTCCTCAGATACGGAAGTTCAGTTTCTTAAGGACAGCACTGATAGATCGGAGACAAAACAGCAATGGACAAAGCATTCACTACAGACATCCAGAAGCAAAGCCCAGGCTCACAGATGTGCACAATGAGATTTGGCATCGTTAGTTATTTAGGACTATACAAAGTAACACTGAAATGTTATTTCTTCAACAGACTCACAGGAAAGCATTCAGTGTCATACCAGCCACTCATAGCTTAGCTTTTAGAGTTACCTTTATAAAGCCCATTCTCCATCACACCACCCAGCATCAGGTGCAGCCCAAAACACAGGAGCATATGCTATAAAGTGGAAAAGAACATGAAGATACTTCATACTCCAAAGAACATGTCAGCCCCTATTCTCATAATGATGCATGTAAAACACATGAATGTACAGGTTTAGAGAGAAAGAATTATATTTTACATATAATCAATCAATAAGCAAAGAAAAAAAAATCAATAGCATTCCTAAAGACCAGAAACTTCAAAGCCTTAAAGGACAGTTAACCTTTTAGTTCATAGAACTTAAAGTGAATACCAAGTTCACAGAACATGAATCACTTTATTTTGCTTTCTTTTCCTTTTTTTTCTATGATTTTTGTTTGGTTTGTTTTGTGACAACCAAGAAAAAGTCTTTTTACATTTTGTTTGTTTTATTTTATTTTTGTTATATAGGCATTATTACCTCTAATTTGTGGCAAACTCTATCATTTAACTTCTGAAATGTATGGATCACAGGTGTAAATGACAGAACTTGTTTCAGGACCCTTCTCAATATTCTGCAAATAAGTCTGACATTTGTCCCCAAATATTATTCTACAGGGTGTTAAACAAAGGTAATCATTATTCTGAGAAATTCATTACCTTTTGCTGCTAAGGCTCTCTAAAAATATAAACAAAGAAAAGCTAGAACAGTAGCCTAGTTTCTAATACCTATGCCTTGTTTCTAAGATGTGCAGAAGTATGAGAGACCCAAAAAGAATAATTTTTTAGCAATATCCTATTGGTTAACCCAACACGAGAGTGGAAAGTTCACAGAGAAACAGAAATGACTGATCAAGAGTCATTACATCATAATCAACCCATCAACACAGTGACCCACTTCCAGACAAAGATGTTCTCATGTGTGTGTGTGTGTGTGTGTGTATCTCTATCTCTATCTCTGTCTCTGTCTCTGTCTCTCTATCTATCTATATATATCCATTTTCAATGGTCTGCACTAGAAAAAAATTTGCCAATAAAACATTGGATCCGATTTAATACTTTACCAAAATTAGAATGATATATAAATTGCTTATTCATTTAATTAAATTATGGTAATGACAGAACTTTATACATAATCCTTACTGAGTATTAAGTATGTACTCAGCACTGTTATAAATATTTTATGTATATCCTACTTCACAAAAATTTAACCAAGGTTTGTGATCTAGCAAGATAGTTGGTCTAAAAATCTTGCATCAAAATGAGCATATGAAACAAAATAGAGAGCTGGGATAAATAAATCATAGATGGGTATAGTGTGAATTCGATTGTGTAAAATTAAATGATATACAAAATCATAGCATTTATTTACTTCCCTCACAGGTCTCCTGAGACCTGTCTATGACTTATGTAGGTAGATAGGAAGAGGCTAGCATCATTTTTGTCTTAGCTTTGCATACTTTGTAAGATTCTACCTGTTACTTCCATCACAAAATATACAGATTTTATTTAGAGCTGGTAATCTAGTGTCATGACCAAGACGTGGAGATCCTCTGAGTCTGGGAAGAAGAATACCATCTATTTAGACAATGATTCTCTCCTGGTTCTATTTTCTCTAACACGGAAATCAAAATTATGCTGTATCTTCAAAAAAATCTTTGAGCTTTCAAACCCAACAATTATATTCATTTCTCTTTCCCTATGCCATTTTAATTTGTAATCTGTTTTTTGTTCATTTGTTTGTTTTGTTTTGTTTTGTTTTGGTTTGGTTTGTTTTGGTTTGGTTTGGTTTGGTTGGGTTTGGTTGGGTTTGGTTTGGTTGGGACTTTTCTGGGAAGGATGGAGGTGTGTGTAAAATTAAAGCTGAGATGATAACTTTGTCTATCATCTGGCTAGGTTGCGGATGGATGGAAAATAATAAGTCTTTCCTATTTTCCACCTTCACTTGTTTTGAGCCTGTATTTTTAACCTTGGTACCTTAGTTTTCCTCAGGCCGATACAGTCTCTTGTTTGTATATAAAGTCCATCCTACTTTAGACATTGTCTAGCTTTACCACCAGGAGGATTTAAAGGGATAAAAATGCATTTGTTTCTTTCATAACATAGATATTTACATTTGCTACTATCAGAATAAATAGTTTTCACCATTTTCTTTTGGCACTATTTGCAATTTGCAATTACAAAATTTGAGGGTTTGGTCCTTCATGAAAACCATTCTGATCTGAAAGTCATATTCACATTCATAGCAGGTACTTTTCAAAGTTTCCTATGAAATCCATGTGTTTTAAACATATTGCTCTTGTCAAATTTCTAAGAAAATTCAACAAATATGTGTCATACAACTTGGATAGTCTTGACATAGGTAACATAGAGATGAATAAGAAAAATTAGAAATGTTCCTTGCTTTGAGGGACTTGCAATCTAGGGGAGAAAGACCATACACACAGGACCATAGCCAAGGTCTGATACATGCTAAGACAAATGTTCTATAAACCACTTTGGGAACACAGATAAGAGGGTGATTAATTCTGCCTTCAAGGCTGAGGGAAAGCCATTGAAATTAAATGACATTGAGTTGAAACTTGATAGATAAGCAGAGGTTTCCAAAACAGACAAAACAGTAGCAGGAGTATTCTAAGGCTGGTGAAAACAAAATGACTGTGTTGTGACAGCTTACAGAAGGAGGAAACTGCCAGGGATATGTCAGCTCCATAAAAGACACCAAGTCAAGGGTAAGGAGGCGATAGCATGCTTGGTGTGACTGATGGTCAGGAAGAGGAGGAGTGTGGACACCAATATATAAGGAAAGGGGTCTTTTAGATGATTATAGATAGGGGACTGTAAGTTTCTAAGCAGCCAAGGCTGCTTAGTGAAACTCTAAGACAAAAGAAAAGAAGAGAAGAGAAGAGAAGAGAAGAGAAGAGAAGAGAAGAGAAGAGAAGAGAAGAGAAGAGAAGAGAAAAGAAGAGAAAGAAGAGAAGAGAAGGGATGGGGAGGGGAGAGAAGGGGAGGGGAGGAGGGGAGAGAAGGGGAGGGGAGGAGAGGGGAGGGAAAGGAAGGGGAAGAGAGGGAAGGGGAGGAGAGGAAGGAAAGGAGAGGAGAGGAGAGGAGAGGAGAGGAGAGGAGAGGAAGGAAAAGAGATGTTAATGAGGAAAAAAAGCATTATGACCAGATTTTGATTTAAAAATACATTTTTAAAAATTAAATGTCTTTGTGTGTGTATGTTGAGGCATGGGTATGTGTTCATGAGTGTGGGTACCTGTAGATCCTCCTGAAGTTGGAGCTACAGGCAGTTGTGAGTCCTGTAGCTAGTAATGTGTGGTGTGGGTACTAAGAATTGCATCCTGCTCCTCTGGAAGAGCAATGCAGGATTTTAACTGATTTCTTCATTCCTCACAGAATTAAAGACAATCATGTCTTGAAACTATCTCCGTCTCTGTGTTAGTTTAATTTATTAAAATGAGTATTTCATCAAAATAGTTATTTTGATTGATTATTTGAATACTGCTTATTCGGTGCCCAACCCCCCTATAAGTATATTAGGTGCTCATTAATATTTATTCATAAATGAATACTAAATGTCCTTATTAACGTTGAGTGCCAACTTGACATACCTAGGATCACCTTCAAAGGACAGCATAGATTGAGAATCTATCTAGATATGATTGACTGATGAATATGTCTGTGGAGGATTGTCTTGATCATTTACCCATTAATTGGAGCCAGAGGGTCCAGCCCACAGTGGGCCAAACTTTCCCTAGGCAGGTGTTCTCAGGCTGTATCAGAAAGCAAGAGGAGCATGAGCCTATGAGCAAACCAGAGAGAGTGAGAGCCAGCAAGTATTACTTCTCTCTGGCTCCTGCTGTTGGTTCCTGCCCAGACTTGCCTCAAGAATGGCTGTGAAGTAGAAGCAAAAACCAAATCAACCTTTTCCTCCCCTTAGTTGCTTTTGGTCAGCATGTTTTATCACAGCAATGGAATGAAACTAGAAAAGAGTCTAAGAGAAAAAGGTTAGGCATTACAAGGAAGAGGCTTGAATTATACTCTAGCAAATGATGTTAATAAGGTCGTTTGTTAATATGCCTTGTTTAATTGTAGTGGTTTATTATCCTCAATTTAGGGTGACTATATAATTTATTGTCAACATTGCTAATCCTTTAAAAATAAAAGTGTGCATTTAAAATCATTGCAGAGGTAACAGGTGAATCTGGAGAGTAGGGTAAGGTAAACTTATCACAAGCATATATATTGTCAATGAGAAGGTTTCACATACACATATGCACACACACACACACACACACACACACAGAGAGAGAGAGAGAGAGAGAGAGAAAGCCATATTAATGCACACACATTCTATGTCCAGAAGCAGAACCCACCCCTGGACATTTGTGCTTCCTGCTGGCTGAATGACTCACAAACAACAGTAAAGCTAAACATGGCCATACCCTGAGTTTTTCTCTCCCACTTCACTTTCCCAATGTTCCTTTCCTGATTCTTCCTCCTCAGTCTTCAGCCTTTTTCTCTATTCTCCTGTTCAACTTCCATTTATGACAAGGTCATGGGCTTGTGAGTCGAGAAGAAAGAAAAGTTCTGGACTTAGTGTGCGTGGCCAGTCTTCTCTCTCTCATTGTTGCAGTAGGCTTTGTCCCTTTGCCAGCTATGGCTGGACTGGGCTGCTGGTCCTCAGAGGCCCCCCCTTTTATGTTGCTTGCTCTTCTTGGGTGAGCTGCGGTAACAGGGTCCTACAGAGTAGAGCTATGTCCCCTTCATGCCAATCCACTGTCAGTCAGTCTCAGCAGGACCCAGTAGGTGGCTGTCTCTTTCACAACAGCTTCCTTCCATCATGTGATGGTTCAATAGCTATTGCACTGGCTGCCCCTCTCAGTCCGTGCTGGCTGCCTTGCATTCTTTGCTTACCTTCATACTGTCTGTCTCCCTCCATGTCTCACCTGCTGGTTCTCTGGCTGCACACCTTTAGACTTCCCCTGGCTTCCCCCTCTATCACAGCTCTAAGGGACCTAGGACCATCATTATCAAGAGACATATTAAAGGACCTATTTGTTTTATCTTAACAGGACACCCAATATCAATTCCAGAAAGGTCTGATGGAGGAAAAACTAGCTATTAATTAATCATTAAATTAAATTACTTACAGAAAAGTCAACTTATATGTATTAAAAGTCACTGTAGCAGGGAAATTCTCAGTGTCACCCAAAGTCACATCATTAGGTTACACAGCAAAGCAACTGATTATATCCAGCAGGAAATATGAATCTATAGAGGCCATTGGAGACCACCTAGGGAAGGTTTTCTCTCAACCCATTGGGACAGCCTAGGCACATTTGGCTTCTGATTATCAGCAACATTGAGGGCCATCTCTGCTGCCTGTCTAGCCATTAGATTAACATTTAGAATAAATAACAAGGTTCTATAAATGGTTGCAACTGGCAGCATTTGAAAGCAGGAAACCTGAGAAGTATATTGTGAGATTTGCACTGGTTTTAAATGGCATTAGCTTAATTTGTGAGAAATGTAAATATGATCCTCTGGAAATGTCAAGTGCCCGCATTAGTGACTCTGGCGTCTGTGTTAGACAGAATGCACAGAAGCTGGGAGCTTAGGTTTTTAGAATTGAAGGATCATGGCTGTGTGGCACATTTACAAATGTCTCATTAATAATGTTTCCATATCATGAAACCAGATGAGAAAGGCTATCTTTTATTTATCAGCCTCCAAAGCAAACACTGTTTTCTGTGGAATCTGAGAAGGGTGTGGCGGCATCACTTATCCTATTCATCCTTCATCACTGCCTCTGTGGTATTGTCCTATGCTCCAACGGGAGAGGTTAATTAACCAGACCCAGTTAATGTAAACCATCGACTTGGCCAAGGCTCCAAATTATCTGGGAGAACTTGTTTCCAGTACAGTTTTGTGATCCTCTTTTTGAAATTTTTAGATTGGGTTTTCTTAGAGTGTGGGTAAGGGACTAGTCCTTTAGTACAACTGTTCTCAATCTGCGGGTCTTGGCCAAGATCAAAGATTCTTTCATAGAGGTTGCCTAAGTCCATCAAAAAAGCATAGATGTTTACATTACAATTCATAACAGTATCAAAATTATAGCTATGAAGTAGTAGTAAAGTGATTTTGTAGTGGTGGTCACCACACATGAGGAGCTATACTAGAGGGTCACAGTGTTATGAAGGTTGAGAACCACTGCTCTAGGAAGATCTGCACTGATTCTCACATCAATTTTGGTTTGAGAACTATTGGAATTTGAACATTCCCAATCCAGAGTCTGAATTGAGGAAGAGGATGTCTCTACAGAGAACTTTGAGATGGCTAGCATGCTATGGACAAAGGATCATCATATGAATGTATCTCTTTCTATAAAGACATGGTCAAACTCAAACTCTTGTTGAGTCCATGGTGGTGTTTATGAGATAGAGAATAAATTTGTTCCAGAATTACTATAGGTAGTCTGTCTCTTTCGTAAGCTGCCTTGATTGAACTACTTGACACTCTGTGTTCAAGAACTGGCAAGATTCCCAGCTGATTATAGCAAAGTAGGCGGTGTTGAGAGCATGTGCTTTTAGGTGATGCTAACAACTATGTTGATGCCATAATAAATTCTTTCTATGTGTTATAATCATTCCCTTCCAAATAAATAAGCATGTTAAGATTTGTTCTGAATGCTTTAAAGTAGAAGGTTTTTAAGCAGAGGGTGTCCTCACAAGATAAAAATTTTAGCATAGTAATCAAGTAGCAGCAACCCTGATGGACAAGATGAACTGGAGGGTTAGAAAAGAGAGATGAGTGCCTTGTCAGTCACATTTCCAAAACTATAACAAATAATCAAGATAATAAATTGGTAAGAAAAAAGTTCATTTGAGCTCATGGTTTTATATACTCTCTGATTGTTGGTCCTTTTCTTCTGGAATCTGTTTTAGAGCATTACCACATAATAGTGTCAAAGCAAGCCCTTTACCTTGTGAGCAGAAGGAAGGAGATGGAAAGATATAGATAGATGATAGATAGATAGATAGATAGATAGATAGATAGATAGATAGACAGATAGACAGAACAAGGTCTCATGATAAGCATGCCTCCAATTCCAAATATAAATAGCTACATATGCTTTATGATGTCTTTATATGTCTAGTGGTCTATGAGAGACATTTCTGATACATACTATATCAAGTTTTATGGTAAGAAGAGCTTGAATTCAGGTTGTGGTTGTCAAAACATAGAATCAAAGGCAGATTTCAAAGTCAATTGTTAGGGCTGGAAGAGTTTCCTACATATCTACATAGGCATGCAGATATTCTGGTTAGAGAAGAAAAGGAAAATCAACACAAGATAAGATGGCACTGATGCTTTTTCTGGGGAATGGTCATATTCTAAACAAAAATAGGACATAAATTCAGAGGAGTGGGGTTTCTTCTCTTCAAACTTAAGGGAAATTGTCCTGTTCATCATCTGGTTCAGTTCAAAAGGCAATCAGGGCTGTATTTCAGTAGGAGAAATGGGAGATTGATGATTCATAAATATTTGTTGTTGAAGGAGTAATTGTATCCTTGGAGAAGTAGGTAAGATTGAGCAGACTAAGATTAGGGGATCAGTAGTAGAGGCAAAAACACCCAGTGAAATGCGGGACTATATGTCACAGGTCCATTAGAAGAAAAAGTGTCATAATTCTCACTTTTCAGGGCCTAGAAGATGCTAGTTCTGAGAATGTGTGCAATAGTGATGGCAGAGGAGAAGGTTATGAGAGTATATAGGAGGAAGATGTCTTTCATATTAATGCTCATCCTCAATAGATGAGTAAGGACAAGATCTGACTGGAAAAGTAAGGAGGTCCTAAGAGCCAAAGGAGAAAAATAATCAATTGTGAAACTCTAGAACCAACAGCATATGCTATATGCCAGACAGAGTACCAACAGGTAACAGGAAATAGTTAACAAATTCTTCAAGGGACCTGAAACTACTGAGAGGACAGGGAAGCAAGTGTCAGTGCAGTGCAGTATGAGTCTTTAGACCCTTGACATTCTTCCTGTGGGCAAACCATTCAATTACTATTTCAAAGTTTTTAACAAGGGCTGATGAAATAGTGAATGAGTTTAGAGAAGCAGAAAATTTCTGTGAATGGCTTAAATTTCTAGGAACCCTGCAAAGGAATGTTGGATACACACCTCTGCTGAGGAAGTTCTGGAATGCCAAACTTTCTCATTAAAACAGCAATGGGAAGGGCATCCACTTTGGTCACTTGTGTTAACCTTGATAGACTAGACAGTCCCCATCCTAACCTCTGTAGACAGTAGAAGAGGTAGCCCCGGTAAAAGGGGGAGGGACTTCCTGCCTTCTGAGATTGGAGTGAGAATAATGAGGCTATCTGAATCCATAATTATCTCATACAGTTTGGGTTTTATAAACTTGTAGTGCAGTAATATCCTGTCTTTTCTTTGAACCTTCGTTTTGAAAGACTGTACTATGTGCTTTATTTTCTCTGCACCAGGACGGCTGTCAACTGGCATATCACAGCCACTATATCACATTAATGGCTTCAAGCTCAACAATGTGATACTCAATCCCATATATCAGCCACTGATATAATCCATTGCCATACAGTATATTTCATTTGCATTTATCTTTTCCATATCCAGCAGTCTTTTATCACTGTTTCAGTGGCCCCTCATCTCCCTGCTGTGCATTCTCACTGGCACACATCTATACTTTCTTCCTGGCTATGTTATTAATAATCTCTACAAAGACCTTTCTCCCCCTCTTTACCTTTTCCCCTCGCAGTAACTGACAGCTCCTTACAATTTGGCCTTTTAATGCTGGAGAGTCGGGCTTGAATAAGGATGTTTCTTTGTTATTTTCACAGGCATTAGCATAGCTGCCTGAGCTGAGACTCAGGCACTTTCTTTAGATATGATTTATGACATCAATCCAATTTATGACCATTTAAAGGAATGCTGAACTGGCTGTAAATCAGCACAAGCACATAAAATACTCATGAGAACCACTGGAGTCCATCTGCATCAGCCTCCATCACCTGTAACAGCAGCCAATCAGCAGCAGAGAGATGGATCTGTCATGCAGGCAGAGGGAAGTGATGGCAGTGACAGGCTTGTATGAAGGAGAAAGGATGCATATTGTAATAGTAGGCAGAACATACAGATTCTAGGTGGGTAAGAAAGCCTACTGGGCCAGTAGATATAGCAAAACACGAGCCAGTGTGTAATCTAAGGAAATGATGCAAATGAAGACATAATGAAAATTAGTAAGTTTATAATGGTTTATAGTGCACAAAGTGAAACCCTGTATCCTTTTTTGTTTGAACTTATTGACACCCTGATACCTGGGTATTAGTTTTCTTACTTTATGTGCATGTTAGATGTAGGTTATAATTACCAAAGGACAGCATGAAGTCCATATCCTTGCTAACAGAAGTGAAGATGAAAACGGTGAATGATTTTTGCACTGTAACAGTGAAGCCATTTTAATTGAGGAACGACATTGCAAGGTCTTAAATATCTTGCTCGGCACTGAGTGACATGACTGCCAGAGATGATATAGTCACTTTGCATAGGACGATTCATATACCCTTGAGAGGTTTTTTTTTTTTTTTTTTTTTTTTTTTTTTTTTTTTTTTTTTTAAGGTATTTGTCTTTTAGTGCATTTTTGAAAAAGAAAAAAAAAAAGAAAAAAGAAAGAAAAAAAAAAGGCCCTCAATTAAAGACAGTTGTTCCTACTTGGATTCTCGAGCTCTTTGCCTGTCTGGGCCACCTAGCGGTTTCTGCTCTCACTGCCCTTCATGTTGGGGTGGGGCCCATGAGTGGATGAAAACTGTTTGCCCTTTCGGATCTCTAGCCTTTCTGTTTCCTGCCTTTTCCATTTCAACTCACAAACATCGTTCTTCCCATTTCTCCATGGAAATTATACTGCACAAATCAAGTGTGATGTAGATGTAGAATGCAAAGTCAAGGCTTTATTTCCAAGATCTGAAGCCTCAGAATGAACAAGAGATGAATGTGTAAAGGGGTGCTACTCAGAGGCCTACTCATCTCCTCCCTCCTTCTCCATCTATCTTGATCTATCCATCTCTCAGTGCTAAAGACATTTCTCTGTGGTAAGGGAAGAAAAATAGAAATATGAATGTAGAAATATGAAGAAGGCCCTTTTCCCTTATTATTTAACGTTAAACTTTTTATTAGGTGTATGTGTATGCACTCACATATGTGCACATGCATGTTTCTGCAACAGGGCATGTGTGGAGGTCAGAGGACAAATTGATTGCAGGAGTCAATTCTCTCCTTCTACTAGTGATTGCCTGGCATCAAGCACCTTTCCCTGCTGAACCATATTGCTTTTTATCCCTTCACATCTTCTTGGGAGAATAACTTTATGGTTGAAAGACTCTATGTACTTTTACCAGGGGAGGGAGAAAGGAAGGAGGAATGTGGGTGGGGGTGACCAAGAGGGAGAGACAGTGAGTGGGATGTAAAGTGAATAAAAAAAAAAAAAAAAGGAATGTTCTAATTACTCAGAACATCTTATAGAATACACCTGTATGTATGTATGTATGTATGTATGTATGTATGTATGTATGTATGTGTATGTATGTTGTATATTTATTATCTTTCTCTCTCTCCCTCTCCTTCCTTCCTTCCTTCCTTCCTTCCTTCCTTCCTTCCTTCCTTCCTTCCTTCCTTCCTCCCTCCCTCCCTCCCTCTCCACCTTCCTTCCTTCCTTCCTTCCTTCCTTCCTTCCTTCCTTCCTTCCTTCCTTCCTTCCTTCCTTCCTTTTCTTCCTTTCGTCTTTCTTCCTTTCTTCTGTTCTTGCTTTCATTTGTGCGTGAACCTTGACCAGTTTATCCCTCTTCTTTGTTATCCGAGTCCATCCATAGTGTATTCTCCAGTGTGGGTGATTTCCCACACTTGGTCTTTCAGGGAGTTGTATATTTTGTAAAGATTTTTTTTTTCTTTTACTGCTTACCTCACCTCGTTCCCTCACCTCCCATAAATTATATCCCTTGGACAAAGTTTTCCCCGACTGTGTATTAGTTGAACCTTTCAGAGGAAAAGATGCTATAAAGCATCTAATCAATAAATAACCTTGTTCTCTTCTTACCGTGAGAGTCAATCAATCTTATTCTTCCACATAGATGTGCATAGCTTATCATCTCCCATATCATTACAAGTATTTCCATGGGGGAATTTCAGGGTTTTTTTGAAGAGGGATGTCTATTTAGAGGTAAAGACAGTATCATATTTATACTAAATATTTAGACTGCTTTTCAAACAAGGTTGGTGTGGTGAGAACAGCAAATTTTCACTGCTTACTACCTGTGTGAGACAAGATTTGCATTCTGACCTTGGATGAAGTAACCCTGAACAGACCTATTTTAATTTTGAGTAGCATCCAGGGCACAGGTAGCACTCTCTATGGGATTTGAGTACATTCTTTAACAAGACTCTAAACATTCCAAAAAAAAAAAAAAATACCATGTCTGGGATTATGCAGTCATTACCCTTGATTAAATTTAATCACTGTAATTTATGGAAGACATGGAGCTGCTTGGTTCTGAATTTGCAAAGGCTGGTTGCTGTGTTTTAGAAATCTGGTGGAAATTTGCCTACCTCGCTTTAGGAGTGCTTCTGGAACTCATGTTTTTCAGCAGCCTAGCCTTTTTAGTAAAATGTGTTTGTGCCTGGACTTCAGAAAAGAGGTCTTTTGGAGACCTAGAATTTGGGAATCATACAAAACCAGAAATTTTAGTTAGAAGAGTCCTTGGCCTTGATCAAGGCCAAGGTAGGAGGGCTTGAGACAAGGGACATAGTGCCAAGACTAGTTGAACAAAGTTTTAAAAAAAAGCTTTTCATATTTCATATGATTTTGTCATGAACCCAGTTTCCTATGGTACCTAAGCTGTTGGATATGAGTTAACCTTAACCTTATCAACATATATACATATATACATATGCATATATATCAGTTTCTTTCTTATGAAGTAGGGATAATAATAGTAATTGTTTCCAGATCAGCTGAGGCTTTTTTTTCATAGGAAACATTAGTATAGTCTGTGATCCATGATAAATACCAAATAAAGACAGCTATTAATATCTGCTGCTGTCACTGTCATATACTTCACTCTTGATACCTCCTGTTGGTAAAGCATACCTAACTAAATTATGTTGCTATGATTTATTTGTCCCTTAGCTCCTTTATACTATTCTAAATTGTTATGTTATCACCACTTCCTTCTCTGACAACTTCTGTAATCCACATATGCTGTAATTTAACTCACATATGTTCTCACTTGCTGCCTATACATTGAATCCATTCCATCCACGCTCCATAAATCCTCATCAGCGAACACAGTGATCAACAGCAGAGATTCCTATGCCTGGCCCATCTGGCTTTCCAGACAGTTTTCCAGCCTAGATTTGCAGTTATTTCTCTACTGAAATTTCTACCCCATCTATTAAAAAAAAAAAAAAAAAGAAAGAAAGAAAAGAAAAACGATTTGAGGTGATAAACATCAGTAACGGAAAGCTAGCAGTAGTCTCAAAAGGAATCAAATGGTCATATTAACGGCCTGGGAAATTATTTTTCTGAAAGTAAAGGTTATTAAATGCAGAGGAGGATTCCCAGGTGATTCAACGAAAGCACCACTGTTCTAGGCCAAAATATCTCGATTCTAGTCATATGTGTTCTGATACAATGTACAAGGATCTTTACCCACACATCACACTGTATGAAAATATCTCGTTTAATACCACAGCCTATTTTTTAATGCAAAAGAATGACAAAGCGAAATCAATATAGCTCACAATAGGGTATGCCCAAATGAAAGAGTGGAACATTGGAAATATTAAATATTCTGCATGTTTCCATTCACTCAGGGTAGTAACCACATTTACTACATCGTTGAAGTAGGACCACATAGTGATTACTTTCAGGTATTCACTAATGAAAGGGGAAACTAGTTTCAAACCATGCTTGTCATGGATTGTGTGCTGGGTAATTTCAAAGTACATATATTGAAACCCCAAGTGGCTATGGATGTAAGATTTTAATCCAACTTAATAGATCATAAGAATAAAATCACCAGGGTAGGTCATTTTATTTTACTTTATATTTTCAAGAAACATGAGAAAGCTTGTTTCTTTTCTCACTTTATTGTTCATCAGGTAAGAACACACAAGAAGATAGTTCCCTGAAAATCAGCAAGCAGAGTAATATATGGCACTGGACTGCTTACTCTTAGATCTTGGATTTTCTAGACCCCCTAACTGCAAATAAATAAATATTCCTATATGCTACCCAGTGTAATCATTTTGATGTAGTCATCTAAACTGATTTAAAATTTATTCATGCAAATTCTTAGTCCCAACACAGTATTTTAAGTCAGACTATCCAGGAATAGTGTCTAGGAAGACCAAGTGCTGAGTGTCCACGAGAACAATCTTTATTTTCAACTACTACTTGCGAAGCACTGAGTAGGATGATCACTGAGAAGGATGCAGATCACGCGAGCAGCATCCTTCATCAGTTACCTCCTGTAAGTAAGTCCTATAGCATTTCTGTTCATTTAGTGAAGATCATCAAAACTACCGAGGAGAAAGATTCTAAGTTAAACAGCATCAAAGTTCTTGCCACCATGGGGTTCATTGATCAATCCTTTAATCATATAAAGATAAGTGTAAGAAAACCTGTAGAATTTAAAATCATGAAATATGGTTACCTTTTGAGTCTGACAGTTATGACTTAATGGATTATATTTAAGATAGTAACATTTTTTTTTTTCATCCTGGTGATCTTTAGGTGTGAACTTGACGTAGCCTAGAGTCATTTAAGAGGGGGTCAAAATTGAAAGATTTTCTAGATTAGTCTGGTTTGTGAGCATGTCTGGCAGGGATTTTGTTGAGTGTTAATTGATGTAGAAAATACAGCCCACTGTTGGCAAAACCATTTCCTGGGTAGGTGGTCGTGGGCTGCATAAGAACAGTAGCTAACCACGTGGTAGTGAGTGAGCTAACCTTCGAGCAGTGCTTCTCATGTTCCTGCTCTGACTTCTCCCAGTGGTGGACTGTAACCTGGAGACTGACATAAACCTCACATAACTGAAATTATTTTGTCTATCTCATATGGGAATAATCATGTGCTAATAGATCCTCCATAAAACTGGGCTCAACAAATGATACAACAAGCAAGACGCTATATAAATATTAATTTTTATGGCCATGGTTCCATTACTAGATTTTAGCAATGCATCGATGACTTCTCCTTTAATTCTTAATTATTTTCTTCATCTTTTGCTTTTCCAATGACATGGTCACAGAACTTTCAATGCTCCACAGTCTGCCTCTCTTCTCCTTCCATGCCATATTTTTTTCTTCCAAAGGTATATGCTTAGAATTTCTATATTCCATCCAATCCTTTGCTCCAAAGCTCAATATTGAAGCCAACCCATGCATTTTTATTCCCGAGTGGCAACGGAGATGTGAGCTTGGCTGCCAGTGTTGCTGCTTTCTATGACTTTTTCTTAAGGCAAAGTTATTCGACAAGTTCAGTAGTTGGAGCTGAGATAAACAAGCCTTCCAAAGTCACAGAAACTAGAATAGAACTAGGATTTCTGACTCACGACAGGCCGTTTAAATTTTTTTCTCCATCTGTTCTGGAAACATAAAATGACTGGCGAGCCTCACATTTTGCTCATTAGTAAAATTAGTAAGGAATGCCCATCCAGTTGTAAGGCTTCTGCCTCTCCTATGAGTGTGTCTTCCTACTACAGCCTTCAGTTACCTGGGACGTCAGTCCTATAAAATTGTGGAAATCTCAGAACTCAGTGAAATACCAGTGAAATTATTATGAATTATGAAGAATTTGAGTAAGAGTGAAGAATAAAGTCATAAACAGCAGATGAAAGATATGTAGACCGTCGGATAAGGACCAGATGAAATATGTGTATCCTTAGAATTCACCTCCCCAAGAATGACTTCCCACTAAACTGTAATTACATGCAGACACATGCAAATCCACCACACACATGTCCATGCACATGTACAAGAGATTGATCCAAAGATCTTTCAATGCCTAGAAGAGGAATGCAAAGTCAGAGTTATCAAAGTACCAAGGGAAAACCTTTACTTGTTAGTCACTGTTGATTCTGGGGTTCTGTTGAGTTTTTACTAATGGGTTTTGTATTTTTGGTAGCCTCTAGTTATTATTGTTTTATTTCTAGTATGCTGAGGCTCACAGTAAAACGTAGATTTTAAGCCAAAAATCTATCTCTAACTCTCTAACTCTCTATCTATCTATCTATCTATCTATCTATCTATCTATCTATCTATCTATCTATCTATCTATCTATAATTTTTAAATCCCAGAGACATCAGAAATCAGAGATGCTGGTCTGCAAACCTCTACCCTTCCCCCCCTTCCACTTTTCCTTCCCCTCCACCTCTCTTTTTACATTCATTTGAGAAAGGGACTAGTTTTGTAGTTCTGGCTGCTCCTGAGTAAACAGGGATGGTTGTGAACTCACAATGACCCATTTACCTCTGCCTCTGAATACTTGAACTAAAGACATGTACTATACTAGGCCCTACATGCCACATTTCTATAACCTAGGACTCACCCAATACTTAGATGATGACCCACACTTTGGGGATCATTGAATTTCAGTGCTTTTACTGTGAACTAAATTAGAGGGGGAATTTTAAAAAATGAATCCATCACCAGAACAGGTCATATTAATGTATTTAGGAGTGTGTGTGTGTGTGTGTGTGTGTGTGTGTGTATTAACAACTAATGAAATATGAGGATTATATGAGAGAGTTTGGAGGGATTAAAGGAAAGGGGAGAGTATATAACCGCACTATAATAAAAAATTAAAAGAAGTAATAAATGGAGAAATAAATTCATAAATAAGTATCAGAATGAAATCAGACTACTCAAGTATAGTATCAGCCAAGAGAGTTCTCCTCTTATGGTTACATCTTACCTTTACATCAATGATTGCCAAATCCAAGTACGTAAGTCAACAGGATTAATAGGAAACTTTCTGAAAATTCAGATATAACTGTGCATTGGAATCTCAGAGTCTGTTCTGGTCTGGAAAGCTCAGTTACACTACCTATTACTTTAGTATTTAATTTTCAACAATAGAATGAAAATCATGGTGTTCTTTGCCACAGAGGTATGTTATAAAGATTACATATGTGTCTGTAACAACAATTAATTTTCTTTAAAAAAGGTCATGTATTTTGAAGAAAGAAAGGTGTATGTCAGGGGCTTTGAATGGAGGAAAGAAAAGGAAGAAATGATGTGATTCTATTATAATCTCAAAAATAAAAGAAATGAAAAAAAGATTAAATGAGACTTTATGGGAAACAGCATGTTCTTTGGCATAGTCTAAGTGAATATTCTCAGATAGATGTGCCAGACAGGTGACTTTCTTCAGTGTTGGCTTCATTTGCAGGCTGCAGGGACAGAGAAAATATGAAATATTTTTGTCATCCAGGGACTCATGAATTATGGTTACTGTTACTGGCTAGGTATGGTTGGGGTGAGTCTTTCTAGAATGTTTTTATTGAATGCTTTGTCCTCAATAGGTTTAGGTTGGGCTATGGTAGAACCTTTAAGGGAGAAGCCCTACAGAAGTGTAATTAGGTGCTTGGAAAGTTGCCCTTCAAGTAACTCATGTTCTGAGACTGGTTAGCTTATCTGAGAGTGTTGTAGAGTTGTACTGTAGACATGGCTCTCTGGTCTCAGTCTTCATAATTGGCACCACTGCCACATGCATTGACATTTATTAATGGGGACCTTTAACAGAGCAGAGCACAGGGTGGTGTGTTCTTTAACCCCTTATACTGTGAGATAGACAACACTATTTTCTTTGTAGGGTATCTAGTCTCAACTATTTCATCATAGCAATGAGAAAATAGATTCATGCACATTAATCTATAAATAAAATACTGCATAATATATAGAAGTCAGACATACTGAATCCATGAGATGTGGTTTAAACAAGAATGGAGGCCCATAGGCTCATATATTTATAAGCTTAGTCATTAGAGAGTGGCACTATTTGAGAAAAATTAGGAGGTGTGGCCTTAGAGGAAGTGTGTTATTGGGTGGGCATTGAGGATTCAAAAGTTCATGCAAGGCCTAGACGATGCCTTTCGGCTAACACATCAGATTATGTAACACCTAACTACTGCTCCAGAGCCATGCTTCCCACCATAATAGGAATGAACTAAACCTCTGAAACTGTACACAAGTCTCAATTAAATGATTCTTTTCTTGTAAAAGAGTTGCCTTGGTCAGGGTGTCTCTTCAAAGCAACAGAAGAATGATTAAAATAGCATGACTGTGAAGGATTGAGTGACATTAATACATTAAATGTTATAGAGAAAAACAGAGAAAATTACTGCAAAAATAAGTAAAATAGGAAAATCTCATGTTCTACCCTGGAGTCATGGTGGATGAGTCTCTCCTGAAGCTTGGATCATATATTTTAAGCTTTTCTTAGCAAGGACATCTAGGACACCCAAGTTCTCCTTGTGAGCTTGGGAGAGGAGCACATTTTCTAAGTATAACTGTATGAAAACAAATCTACTGTTCACTCTTTACTATATGTTGGGCAGGGGAACTACTGGAAAAAATGAATCATTCAACAATTCACTAATCCTTGTATTATATTCCATAAACTGTGCACTTATAATCATTAAGATATAAAATGTAACATGTGGTTTTAGAAACCTCGGCAATAATAGTGTAGCATCATTGTAATAATAACTACAATTTATGAATAACCCATTATATTATAAGCATTGATACAGGAATCTCATGTCTATTAATCAGTGGAACATTAGAATAAACTTATGGATTACATTCTATTTTTTTCAAATGTTCAGACATTAAGTGACTGGACTAAGGGCACCAGCTAGGAGAAAAAGCAATATAACTGTATCTGAGTCAAATTATTTGCAATGTTGTGGATTTGTTTTCCTTGGCTTGATTTGCTCTATATTTTTGTCTGTTTCTCTTTTTTTCTCTTTTCTTTCTTTTTTATCTTTCTTTCTATTTTTTTCCTTTCATCTTGGCTTTTGCTTTTCTTTCTATACTTTGCAATAACGGAACTGAGGCAGAGAGCAAGCACGTGCTTTCCATGTGTTTATCTCAATCCTGGCTCTTCACTCTGACTTAGTCAGAGGCAAAGTCAGAGTGTTGGGATGGCCTCGCGTGAATAGTTTCAATCTATATATGCAATGTTTTCACCAAGTAGAGTCACCTTTTCTCAATTTTTCTGTCTTGAGATCCTGAGATTAGCAGCTGGTTAATGGTTTAGAAAATAAGGTTGTAACTTTAGTCAGTGCTACATGGATTTAGTATAGAAGAGTTATTACCATTGAATAATCCCAGTACTAGCAGCCTGAGGCAGGAGGATTGGGATTAGTCCAAGGTCAACGTGGGAAACTTTGAGAGACAATGTCTCAAAATAAAATAAACACTGAGAAAGGAAAAAACTATAATATATCAAGGTTGAAATAATGATAATGGTATTTTTAATTTCATCTAATTTAGTTTTTATCAATTTTTTTTCAACTTTTATTAGATATTTTCTTCATTTACATTTCAAGTATTATCCAGAAAGTTCCCTATATTCTCCCCCCTCCCGGCCCTGCTCCCCTACCCACCCTCTCCCACCCCTTGGCCCCGGCGTTCCCCTGTATTGGCGCATATAAAGACTGCATAACCAAGGGGCCTCTCTTCCCATTGAAGGCCAACTAGGCCATCCTCTTCTATATATGCAGCTAGAGACACGAGCCCAGGGGGTACTAGTTAGTTCATGGTTATTCTTCCACCTATAGGGTTGAAGACCCCTTCAGCTCCTTGGGTACTTTCTCTAGCTCCTTCTTCCTTGGGAACCCTGTGTTCCATCTAATAGCTGACCGTGAGCTTCCACCTCCATGTTTTTTTTATAAAATATTATGGGAATATGAGAGAAGGTAGTATCACTTCAGAAGTGGCCATTGAAGGGAATGACTTTGGTAACACTTACCTAATATTTTTTTTCTCCAGAAGTTTGGGTATAAAAGGTTACCTTCTAATCACAAAATACTCAATTTTTTA